>CM030856.1:8609152-8724152 GCA_018105865.1 Metaphire vulgaris
TTGAATACGAATATTTTAAAACGGTGAAATATTCTATAGTGATATTATGATTAGAAATCAATTATTGCGATGTCACTAAAGACCAGAAAGAATATAAAATTTCAATTATATTATTTGATGTTGAAAAATGTCCAAGACTTACAAGCAGAGGTTAAATTGACCCGGATCCTGTCGGATCTCCGATCCCGGACGTCTGGCATCAGATCCGGAACGTAGACCTGCTTTTGAAGATCAAGTACGTTTTTTGCTGTCAGCTGATAGGCAACAGAAATTACCCAATACAGCAATACTGCTACAGGCTACAGCTATTTGATGATTTTGATTAATCTTTTCGATTAATCAAAAATAATCGATCAAACTAATTTTAATCAATTAAAAATGCTAACGATTAATCGATTAATTAATCGTTAATTTTCGCGGCTATAGTACTGTTACAATAAAAAGGGGGAAAGTTGTGAAGAAATTTTGTGGCCGGAGGAAAATTAAGGAGATCCGGCACCTCTGAAAAAGTAAATTTAACCGCAGCTTACTAGATTTCCAATCAATGCCAAGCGCTTTACGACGGTGTATTTATAGTCGATCAAAGTCTAACGTGTTTGTCGTCTGCTCTTTATACAAGATACTCTCCTTGACGTTTATGATATCTAGGCCATGCGCGGAGAGCCGCACGGATTTTTGACCGAAGAAGGTTGAGCTTGGCAGACCGTCTGGAGACGCGAGGTTTAGGGACATTCGTCTATAGGTTCATAAGGATCGCGTCGTAATGGAATCGTTCCTGACTTTGAATGATTTCGAATCGTACGCCCGTGAAACGATGGCCAGAGACTTGTTCGCATTCTACTCCGGAGGCGCAGACGATGAAGTCACGCTTCGTGAGAACAGCGATGCTTACAAAAGGTACAGACCTCAGTGGCGTAGCCAGGGTTACAGAATAGGGGGCACACCGCCATTTGGGGGTAAAAAAAGTCTCCGAGGAGCAGAAAAGGTCTCCGTGAAGTTCTTCCCACATTCACGATGTTTCTTCATCGCCACAGAAGTCCTTCGTTCGTGCCTTGTTTCTGTAAGAGCCCCTTCTCCAATCTTCTATGTGCGCATATAATAGACGCTTGCCCCTCTGACTGCCAATCGATATTACTGGAGCACCCTTATTGGCTGACAATGAAGTCTCAAGTGCTCCCGATTAAGTATAATTCGTAAGTAACCAGCGTCGACCAGCCTCAATTATAATATTCGCTAATAATAATAATAATAATAATAATAATAATAATAATAATAATAATAATAATAATAATAATAATAATAATAATAATAATAATAATAATAATAATAATAATAATAATAATAATAATAATAATAATAATAATAATAATAATAATAATAATAATAATAATAATGTGATTTTAAGTGGTTTACAGTGTAGGAGGCTTAGTAAGCCTGTGTGAAAACCACTACTGTAACCATCTGCATTCAATAACCTACTGCAGTTTATCGAGACAGCCTTTGAATCCGTATACTGTTTCAAATGTCACTCCCACCTCGTCAAAACTGTTCCATCCATTCTAAACCCTTGCATTAAAAATGTGTCTTTCTTGAACCCACCCTCTGCTTAAACAATTTGCATTTGTGGCCTCTTGTGCTGCTATAGTGTGCCAAAGTAAAGAATCGATCGTATGGCACATCTACTTACCCAGTCATTATTTTGTATGTTTCTATCAAATCCCCCTCTCTCTTCTCTTTTCTAATGTTGTCAGTCCACAATATTGAAGTCTTTTGCCGTAGCTTAAATTCATCCATTGACCATCTTCGTTGCTCGTCTTTGCACTTTTTCTACAAGCTCTATATCTTTTTTCAAGAATAGATTCCATGCCTGAACACAGTATCCTAGATGAGGCGAGATGATTCTAGATGATGCCTTACTAATGACTTATATAGTTTTATGATAATATCTTTGTCTCGACCCACTATTGTCCTTTTCATCATTCCCATCATCTTATGTGATTTTAAAATATATTGAGACCCCATAGTGTGAGGACACATAAGACACAATAAGATGCCACAAATGGGGTCTCAATAGGTTGATGGTTACTTTTGTGATAGTCACCCAATGAAATTGTCACCAGCGTGCTGAATAGTTTGTAAAACACCCTAGCCAGATTTTAAATAGGTTAAATGTGGATTCATTGTATGCATTGGCGTAAACTTGGATGAAAAAGTGTGGGCCAAACCCATATACAGTATATCCTTTCATCTTCCTTATGGTAGTTTATCAAAAAGTGAGGGGACTCGGGCCTAAAGACCGAATAGAAGGAAACGCCTAAGTTTATATGGATTTGATTCTGCAGCGAAAAGTTTCCAATGATTCTACCTATGATTGGAAGCATGATTGATATAACAAATCACTTTCATAGCATAAGTTACAATATAAGACGTAGATGAGACCTTACTAATGACATATAAGCAACTGTGCACCAAACTTGTAAGCAGAAGCTCAAGTCGATATATGGAATACATCCGTGATATTGAGGAACAAAACGGTGAAAATTGGAGGTGAATTTCAATTTGATGTTCAAATGTGCCTTATGGATTGGTTAGTTTAGCAGGTAAAAAGGAGAGTTTCAGTTTTGTGTCAAAAGCAAAAGTCTCCCATGCCCAATACAGCGGTTTTTATTCAAATGCTTATGCAATCAGGTATTAGTTTTTTAGAGGTATCAGAAACAGATATGTAAAATTCATTCTTCTGCTGGAAATCAAGTAGTGTTCAAATATACTTTGGTCATTGGTGGGAACGTTTAGCATTTTAATGCAGCTTACAGTGCAAATTAGAGTTTAAGCATAAAACTGCCGATTTGATCTGAGTTTGTGTGAATACAAATAATGAACGTAGATCGAGTTGATTGTCTTGTCTACTTCAATTTCATCTTACTTCGGTTTAATTCATTCTCTAGCATCGTCGTTATACGTTTTGGCAGAGTCTAAGTTTATGCTTATGGTTCAATCAGGGTGAAAGTAATAAATAGTGGCAGAACTAAGTGGTTTTAAGTCAGCGATTACTGCGTCTCAATAGTAGACCCTATTATATTCAGTACGCCCAACCATTTACAAGATTACACTTGGATTTTAGTTGAGCAAAGTCTTAAAGAGCCCTGACCAAATTCAACGTTTTAAACTAAGTGACTTTTGTTTGTTTCTTAGTGCACTGATAGCTACCATTTCAACGAATGAAAAAAAGAGTCGACTCAATGTATCACTATTTTGACTGCGTAAATGTAGAAATAATTAATAGGAAGAATTTTTATTTGATGGCGAAATGCTGTCGTTGTGAGAAACGCATTGTTAGACTGCTCAGCAGTTTGGCTACATTGACAGTTCTGTTACAAAGATGCCCTAATACAACTACAATTATATCAAGAGTGTTAAATAACGATGTTTAGTAGATCCTCTGTTGAGTTGTATAGTCTTACCAGGGTTTCCAATTGACATTGTGCTATCCAGCTTACAATGCAAATTATAGTTAAAGCATAAAACTGCCGATTTGATTTGAGTGTGTGTGAATATAAACAATTATAATGCACGTAGATCGAGTTGATTGTCTTTGTCTACTGTACTTCAATTTTATCTTATCTTTAGACTTCGATGCAGTTCATCCTCTAGCATCGACGTCATACGCTTTGGCAAAGTCTAAGTTTATGGTCCAAACAGGGTGAAAGTAATAAACAGTAGCAGAACTAAATGGCTTTATATCAGCAAGCAGGCCTGAGGAGAGGGGGATGCAGCCGGTACATTGTACCGGGGCCCATGGAGTTTTCAGGGGCCCAGATCCGGTGACGATAAGGTTTTTTTTGCTTGTCATGGTGTTTTTTGAGAATTGACAACGTTTTTTTGCTTGTCAGGTTTTTCGGAGACTTGATAAATTTTTCTTAAGGGCCCGCAAATTGTTTTGTTTCGGGGCCCGGAATTTCTCTCGGCGGCCCTGTCAGAAAGTACTGGCTCACATTAATAGTATATTCAGTACGTTCAGTAATTTACATGATTACACTTGAATTTAAGTTGAGCAAAGTTTTTTATTTAAAAATAATTGTTTTCGCATGAATGTTGGGCGTAAATGTCAAACGAGTGGAGGCTTCTAATCTATCTTTATCTTATCTTTCTCGACGACTTCTATAGCGGCGTACGCACGACGAAGGCCGAAGTCAAAGGCGCTTTGACATAATTTGGCATGCCAACGGCGAACGTAGGATAACACACAATTTAAGACAGCGTAAAGTCCGCCCTGATGGAAACGAAGGAAATCGCCACCCTAACACACATCTGTGTATCTGGAATGGTCAGTGGCGTATCAACATGATCGGGGGCCCGTGGCAAAAACGGGAAGGGGGCCCTTCCCAGATGAGTTAGAAAAAATGACGACTTTTTTTCGCTTGTTTCCAGTTTTTCACGTTAAATTACATGGCTAAAAGGCTGATGACCTTTGTTTGCTCGTCTCCAGCTTTTCATGTGAAACTACATCGCGAAAAAGTTGTTAGCCACCTTTTTACGTACTCGGGTCGGGGGCCCTTTGCAGGTCGGGGGCCCTTGGCATTTGGCCACCCTGTCCATATGGCTGCTACGCCCCTGGGAATTGCCTTGTTACGTCGTTTTTTCCTCAGATATCAGCTTATTCCACGAGTTCTTCGTGACGTGTCCAAGATTGACACTGGAACGACGATTCTCGGTCATCCGATCTCGTTTCCCGTCTGCATTTCACCAACCTCACTTCAAGGACTAGCACACTCGGACGGTGAAGTTGGAACGGCAAGAGGTAGGCCAATCGCTAATTAATTAGCTTAACAAACGAAGCTTTTAGTTTGTAAAGACATCAATCATTTTGCAATCTACAGTGTACTACTACTACTACTACTACTACTACTACTACTACTACTACTACTACTACTACTACTACTACTACTACTACTACTACTACTACTACTACTACTACTACTACTACTACTACTCTTATAACAACAACATCTACTACTACTACTGCTACTACTACTACTACTGCTGCTGCTAGCACTGCTGCTATTACTACTACTAATGCTACTGCTGCTGCTACTACTACTACTACTACTACTACTACTACTACTACTACTACTACTACTACTACTACTTGCACTACTACTACATCTCATTGGCGTAAAATTGAATAAGAAGTGTGGCCAAAACAAATACCATCATAGTTCCCTATTGCAGCCTCTCAAAAACAAAGGGGACTAAGTCTAGAAGTCTGATAGAATTTTACCCTATGCTACTTTTATTATTATTATTATTATTATTATTATTATTATTATTATTATTATTATTATTATTATTATTATACCATTATTATTACTACTACTACCACAACCACCACCACCACTACTACTATTACTACTAATACAACCACTGTTACTGCTGCTGCTGCAGCTGTTTGGCCACTACTACTAAGCCACAAATGATAGTAATAATGATAGTAATATAATTGTATTCATAATAGTAATAACCCTAAAAGTAATAGTAATAAAATAAAAACTTGACCCTAAATGGCTAAGAATGAGTTTTCCTGTGTTTTCTTCTGAAACGCTATTCATGGGCTGATGCAGGGGCTATGTCCATGGGAGTCGGTTTTACGCTCAGCTGCTACTCGACGAGGTCGATCGGCGACGTAGTCGAAGGAGCCGCCGACTGTCTGCGATTCTGTCAACTGCACATATTCACACGCAAGGATCTCACTCTAAGACTCGTTCGCTGGGCCGAAAAGACCGGATTCAAGGCCCTCGTGCTGACGGTAGACTTTCCGCTTTTCGGCAACAGAGTCAGTTGGTTTCGTGTGGGGCAGGAGATGTTTGCGAAATTCAAGTAATTAAATCAATCAATTTTTAGTTAGCTCAGACCTATAATAAAAAGTCTAACTATTGTCCAATGTGTCTGATTGTAAATCCGCTATTCCTTCGTTAGAACAAGACTGAAAATAAAATCGCTATCGGAAAACGTTCATTGCAGATTATGTAGCCTATCAATAGATTTCCCATAAGTGACTTCTTTCTCTGAGTTGTAGCCTATTAATGTGATATGAAAAAAGATTTCAGAGGCAGTTGTCTGCAACCTTGTTACTTTTTTGCAAAACTTAATTCTCTCTAATTTTATTGACTTGCAGGTTTGGGACTTTTGATGCAATTAGTCCGGAAAGAGATAGCTTTGTCTCTGATCCATCCTCAACTTGGCAGGATGTCAAATGGCTCAAATCCCAGACAAGTCTTCCAATTATTTTGAAAGGCATACTCAGCGGTAGGAATTATCGCAAATTTCTTTCTTTAGCATATTTATATTATCGACTGAAGAAATCCGTATTTTGGCTTGCAGGCCAACATGTAGTTCTACAGTATGCATGGCACATTTATTAAATACTGGAATGAATTTGACTTTGAAGCCAAAGACGTTGATCTTGCCTTGGAATCCGGTGCAGATGCGATACTTGTATCGACTCACGGAGGAAGACAGCTCGACACGATTCCGGCATCGGTAACTCACAATCGTTGCTAAAGCTTTGCATACGATGTGGTCAAATATTGATGATGATGATGAGGATGATGATGATGATGATAATAATATTAATAATAATAATATTATTATTATTATTATTATCACTATTATTCTAAATGGATTTTACTGATTTATTATATAAATTATCCGATGTTGAAAACCACTGTCACTCATACGGTCCTCCGATCCAATTTCTGTTTGTCTGCTGCAGATGTTCATTGCATAAGTGAAGTCTGTAATGTTTGGGTTTGGACGTAGTCACCAGTGGCGTTCAGAGAGTGCCAAGTATATCAAGAGTAGCCAAGTAAATATTGGTGTCCCCCATCCGGTTGGCGTCCGGGCCCAACGTCCGAAAGGCCCACCTTCTGCACGCAACTGGTAGTCACATAACACCGCTAACCATTTGGGTATTATAAAGATGGAAAATAAATTCATTATACGAACGTTTATTTTTTGCTGGCTATTTCGTGCTTGCACTTGCCTCAAAATTCTGACAGCATGTTTGAGTTACAAGACATATAGTTACAATATATCACATGCACGAATAATCGTTGATGTCTATTGGCAATAATTGACTTTGATTCGAGGCAACTAACTAATCTACATGTATCCTACGCAAGTAGCCTGGTTGCAGTCTATTTTAGTGATAGCTCAATGCACGATCATTTTTATCAAATTTCTATTTGCTTTGACTGGTCAGTCGAGCTCCTGATATTAGGTATAAAGTCGCACAACAAACAGCTCACTTTGAGAATGATGATGATGATGATGATGATGATGATAATAATAATAATAATAATAATAATAATAATAATAATAATAATAATAATAATAATAATAATAATAATAATAATAATAATAATAATAAACAAATTTAATTTCAGATAGACGTGTTGTCATCAGTCGTGAAGGCAGTCAACGGTCGATGTGAAGTGTATGTCGACGGTGGAATTCGTCACGGGACCGACGTCTTGAAGGCTTTGGCCCTCGGGGCCAGAGCGGTGTTCATAGGAAGACCAGCCATCTATTCGTTGTCCCACAGCGTGCGCTTTAATAATACGTTTCAAGTCATTGACTGTAATTAATTGAAACACGCCAAATGGGAAAATTATATTCATGGGCCGGTTCCATTCCATATGTCAAAATGTGTGTGTAAATGGATCTCATCTGAGAACGCTTGCAAATATCTCGTTAGGTATCAGAAAAATCTGTGAAAATTCAAAATGGATAGCGACCACCTCTTTAACTGTGCGTTGGTTTATAGTTGGTAATAAATAATTAACTTCGACGATTGGCTGACAAATAATTTTGATTGGTCAATCAGTGACGTAGCGAGGCCACCCGGGGCCCGGGGCAAGATACACTGTTGGCGCCCTCGACCATCAAAAAACCCTGACGAGCAAATAAAGGTTATTACTTATGTTCCTTCACCCCCCTTCACTTTGCGACTCGAAACCCTTCTGCCTGTGCTGACGAGAGCAAAAAGGTCGTCACTGTATCTTCTTATTTATTTTACTAACCCCAGAATCTGATTTTGGCGTCCCCTTCACCTTGGAGCCCGGGGGCGGCTGCCACTCCTGGTCCTCCCTCGCTGCGCCGCTGTATCCAATTCATATCCGCGTATACTGTAGTAAATGATCCTCTGCCTTACGGTGCAGAACTCTGGTTTTTAGGTACACCAAATTCACGCTGATCTAAACTGCAATCGCCTGTATCGATGATTTATAGAATGCATTTGAGAATTTTACAGCATGGATGGAAAATGAAAGTAAGTAGGCCTAAGTAAGTAAGTAAGTAAAATCTCGTGGATTTCTATAGCGCCTTGGAAAGCAGCACAACAGTAGCTGCTTGTTCTTAGAAAAAAAAATAGCTAAAGGTATGTTATCAGCCAGGCAATAGTCAACGTCCAAAGGGCAGTGAGGCTAGGTTGTTACAGCTATATGAAAAACTAATAATTAATTAACAACTTTGTCTTTTTTCATTTCAGAGTGAGAAAGGAGTTCGAAGAATGTTGGAGATCTTGAAAGAGGAGTTCTCTCTGGCAATGGGACTTACAGGTAAGAAGAAACGCAATCTGCTTTAGTAGAAGAATAGCTTTGAGTTTTTGCTTCACATACTTTGTCAGACTTTAAATGCAGTGGTTTTCTCGTGGTCTAGCTTAGCCTCCTAAGCCACTCGAATTCACATCATTATTAATTTGTTATTATCAGTATAATTATCGTAAAAGATACGTTGTTTCAGTGTTCAGAGATTTTGCGTTCCAGTGAATAACGTAAATTCGATATTTTTTTAGTACTTGATACTAATTGTTGACAGTTCAAATATCTACAAGAAGCATTTTCACAAGTGATGGAAGGAGTGAAAAGGACCTTGAAACCAGAATAGGAATTGCAAAGACAGCCTTCACACAAGTGACATAACTTTAAAAAGATCCTCACAAATAAACACATTACACCAACCACATGGCTCAGGTTTCTTCAAAGCTATGTTTGGACAGTTCTGATGTAGCCTACGGGTCAGAAACGTTGACAACAAGAACAGAAAAGAAACTGCAAACTGCAAATATTTGGTTTCTCAGACCGAGTCAGACGTATGCAATAATTTCATGGACAGAAAATTTACCAATGAGGAAGCACTAAAAGCCTTCGGTGTAAACAGAAAATTGATACAAACCATAAGAAAACAACAGTTGGAATTTTTAGGACATCTTATTAGAAAAGATAGATGGGAAAATCTAGTCATAACAGGAAAAATAGAGGGTAAAAGAGCAAGAGGAAGACAACAAATAAAGTATACAGGCAGCCTAAGAGAAGCAACAAGAGTTAAAGACAACATCGAACTGATAAGGAAAGCGAGAAACTTTGAAGAGTGGAAATCTATGATCGCCGACGCAGCATGGCACATGAAGAAAAGAAGAAGAAGACTCATTATATAATGTATATAAAACTGTTTATGACTATAGCTTTATTTCCATTTAGCGATGTTCCAATTTGTCTAATTCTTGAAGTAAAGAGCACAGTTTTAACTATGAATACAACAGCACATTATTTGATTACTGTATTCGATATGTAAAGGCTGTACGCGGATTGAAGACATCAAAGATACAGTGGAGGTCAAGCGCTCGATGACGTCGCATCTATGATCTTGCAACTCGAATTCAATCAACGATTTTGAATGTGTCGGTTCAGCATTTAAAAGCGGCCAAAACCCATCATAAATATAGAAACACGATTCACTCTTATGTCGACCTAATTCTGTAATCTTGATTTTTCAATTACTGAATACAATTATATATTCGCGTCTGAAAACTTTAATAAATGCAATGCTCTTCCGATGCTGTACCAGACTGGCAAGTGGACTTCTAAATGTACAGTAATGTAGGCCTATATGAAATATTGCATGCGATGCAATAGGACATTTACCCTGTGCCATTCGGTTGATATACCACACCCTTTGTTCAAATTTTGTGCCGTTAATTTCAGTTGATGCTGAAATTAAATGGATATCATATCGACAAATGAATATAAAAACGGTGTGTTAACCGTTAACCGTTGTCTACCTTGTTGCTTCCTCACTTCCACCCTGACTGATCTCTGGAATTGACCTTACCCGGCTGATCACTAAGCTGCGGTTAGGCCTATATCTATTTGAGCGCCTGGGAATAAGCAGGATCTACGGTACATTGGTAACTGCTTCGAAAGCGTAATAGAAATCACAATACTTCACTTACTTACTTATACGCATGAACTGTAGAAAATTAAGCGGATCCTGGCTTCACGAGATATGTAGCGTGGCTTAACTATAATTATATCAATTAACTCAGTTTTCTTATCTACGCGTTCGAGAATTAAGGGAATTTGAAGAATATGGTCTTTTGCCTAAATAAGATATAGGGCCTAAATTGAAAATGCTTCTGTCACCGAAAGACTGGACTAGTGTAATTCCTTATGAAACGCCAGAGCCACCTGGAGTTTTCAGGAACTTCAAAACTGTGTCTTCTTATTCTTCATGTGGCTCGATCTGTCGCCATCTGTTGTTGAGTCATGAATTTCCACTTTGCTCCGTCTCTGTTAATTCTCGATGTTGTTGTTTAGTTCCAACCCTTTTCTGGCGCTAGAACAAAATGTTCGCGGACAAAATGTCACGGAGACAATGTCACGGACAAAATGTAACCCTAACTCTAACCCTAACATAAACTGTAACATTTTGTCCGTGACATTTTGCCCGCGGACATTTTGTCCGACCATGCTCCTCTTACAGTGCAGTTTGTCTATAAATTTGTATATCTGCGAGTGCGTTTGGTAACATTATATGGGTGATTTATACACAGGCCGCCAAACATAGTAAAATATATCTAGAATAGGCCTACTAAATTAATACAGCAATGATTTATGGCCCAAGTCACTGACTGATTTCAAGAATAAACCAAGGACTCAACTTTCACGGCAAGGACCAGGACTAAAGACTCAACCATCAAGGTCAGAACAAGGGCCAAGAACATGTAACTTGTCCCTAAAGCGTCCTTAAGACCAGGACGAAAACTAATTCCAGAAAGGTCAAAGATCATCACTTAAAGTGCAAGAAGATAAAGAGATCTTATGGCGAATGAATTTTGCTTAAAACGTTTCAAGATCCTTTACAGTCGGCTTTTGAAAGTGACGTCCTAAATTTACTAAATACTCAACGTTTCACTATTTTATCGTGTGACTCCAATGCCAGGAGCGCCTCTGAGTAGAAATAAAAGAGGCGCTATACAAATGTTCTATTATAATATTAGCTAACTTTACAGCAAAACAACACACGCTATCGATAAGGGAAGCATGTAGAGACACATAGCAGAGAGCTATTTGGACTATTCTCCTGATCAATTACATTGTTGACTTTGATCCTCAAATTTAAAAGTTTAGTCCCATTACGTCGAACAAGAGGCAAGTTGTCAGCATGTGACGCCGTGTTAGACCACAACATTAGGGATCAGCCTTTGCATCGAAGCACAGATTTACTCAAACAGAAATCGAGCATTCACTGTGCACTTGAACTTAGGACACTTCAGCGGGGTGGCCTGAAAAATTTTGATCCAAGCAACAAATGAAGACATGAACCTATCTATCTAACTGTTGCTGAAGTCTAAACTAATAAAAATATCTTCAGTCTCAAAATGTTGGAATACTCACCTAGCAGGGCCATATTAAGGCGGGGGCTGAGGGGCTGTAGCCCCCCCGGCCCACCATGAAAATAGGCTCACCGATTTTCGAGATAACCTTTTTTGCTTGTCAGCACGATTTGGAAGGAAGATAACCTTTTTCAGTATAGGCGATGGCCTTTTCCCTCAGCCCCCCGGCCCACTCGGACCTTAATACGGCCCTGTCACCTAGTTATTCTAGCGGCAGGATTGTTTTTTGATGAGCATGCCATTTTGTAAGCGTATTTTCGTCAAGTAACTTCGAGTTTTATATTCTGCTCAAAACTCATGACATGGTAGATAAACTAGGCCCTATAGCCTACTGCATTTCATTTCCATTATAATCAATTAACTGAGCACAAAACCTCAGTCCTGTCAATTTTCAATTTATTTTACAATAATTTGTCCGAGAAGCTTATTATTTGAGTTTTTCAGGAGATATGGTTTTCATTATCAGAAATTTGCAGGCCTAATAATGAATATGAATATTTTAAAACGCCAAAAATTCTGGTGATATTATGAGTAGGAATCAATTAAGATGTCATTAAAAGCCCGAAAGACTTTAAAATTTCAATAATATTATATGCGGTTGAAAAATGTCAACAGCTTTCCATATGCCCCAACCACTGACAAACGCTTTTACAACGGTGCATTTATAGTCGATCAAAGTCTAACTTGTGGACCGCTTGCTCTATACAACATACTCACCTAGACGTTCAAGATATCTAGGTCATGCGCAGAGCCGCACGGATTTTTAACGACTCACTGTTGCAAGTTCGTTGATCGAAGAGGGTTGAGCTTGGTAGAGTGTCTGGCGACGCGAGGTTTAGGGACATTCGTCTAGTACTCTAGTTTCATAAGGATCGCGTCGTAATGGAATCGTTCCGGACTTTGAATGATTTCGAAGCGTACGCCCGTGAAACGATGGCCAGTGACTTGTTCACATACTACTCCGGAGGCGCAGATGACGAAGTTACGCTTCGTGAGAACAGCGATGCTTACAAAAGGTATAGACCTCAGTGGCGTAGCCAGGGTTACAGAATAGGGGGCGCATCGCCATTTGGGGGTAAAAAATCTCCGAGGAGCAGCTGGCGTGGACACATTAAGTGTGACACAAAGTCAACGTACAATGTCTGAAGATTGATGGTTACTTTTATGATAGTCACCAAATGGAATTGTAACGAGCGTGCTGAGTAGTTGGCAAAACAACCTAGATAGATTTTTAATGTTAAACTAGAAAGATGACTCTAAGAGAAGTACTAGCTCCAGAGCGAGGGCTCGCATCGATGCTGGCAGTGCAGGATAATACTAATCCAATACCTAAAAGCTAATACCCAATCATTGAATTCATGCTGAACAACATTTCAATGATCGCCACCATTAAATGTGAAAAGTCTCTGCGCCACGTAATAATTAGTTACCCTATGTACGCTAAAATCACGCGCAACTTTGACCGTAGATCTTTTGTGACGCTGTACACGTATTTTTCTGTGTTACGTTAAAATGTACGTTAAAATTGCGCAACTTCCTCATTTGATTCTGCGAACAATTGTTACCTACCTATGATTGGAAACGTCGTCGCATAAATCACGAACAATTGTTACCAAAGGCAACGTCGTCGCACGCCCACCCTCTGATGCTGCAATGACTCGACTAAACCGTGCTTTCAAACGTCAAACGCTTCAGTCAAACGCTTCTTCGTCAACCAATGAGAACGCTTTTTTTAAGGTAACAGATATGTATACAGAACAAGGATCTTAATATTTTAGATGTAGATCTTTTTGTATGTATTTTAATGCGTGAACTTGAGAGTGGATGAAACTGACGTATCTGGTTTGTGTGAAACCCTTGTCTACTTACATCTATACCTTCTCACTCGTTATACGTTTTGTCTAGCTTATCAAAAGTGAGAGGACTCAGTGGTTTTAATTCAGCGATTACTGCGTCTCATTAGTATTATATTCAGTACGCCCAATCATTTACAAGATTACACTTGGATTTTAGTTGAGCAAAGTCTTAAAGAGCGCTGACCAAATTCAACGTTTTAAACTAAGTGACTTTTTTTTCTTAGTGCACTGAAAGCTACCATTTCAACGAATGAAAAAAAGAGTCGATTCAATGTATCACTATTTTGACTGCGTAAATGTAGCAATAGTAGGAAGAATTTTTATTTTATGGCGAAATGCTGTCGTTGAGAGAAACGCATTGTTAGACTGTTCGGCAGTTAGGCTACCTTGACAGTTCTGTTGCAAAGATGCCCTAATACAACTACAATTATA
Source organism: Metaphire vulgaris (assembly GCA_018105865.1). Lineage (NCBI taxonomy): Eukaryota > Metazoa > Annelida > Clitellata > Crassiclitellata > Megascolecidae > Metaphire > Metaphire vulgaris. The sequence continues at coordinate 8,623,172 of CM030856.1, forward strand.
TATAGTCTTAAATAACGATGTCTAGTTGTATCGTCTTACCAGAGTTTCCAATTGACATTGTACTATCCAAGAGTGCCATCTCCAATGGCTGGATCAGCTGCAACGCTATACCAAAGTCGCAACCATCTACTAATCATTTGATACAATGACGCGAGCGAGAAAACTGGGCAACAATAACGAAGTTTGTTTTATAAGAAACAATAGTTTGTTAACGCATCCATGTTGGACGTAAATGTCGCGAGTGGAGGCTTCTAATCTATGTAGAGTATATGGCATTGTGTTTGTTCCGTCGGTTTCTCTTCAGATATCAGCTTATTCCACGAGTTCTTCGTGACGTGTCCAAGATTGACACTGGAACGACGATTCTTGGTCATCCGATCTCGTTTCCCGTCTGCATTTCTCCGACTGCACTTCAAGGACTAGCACACTCGGACGGCGAGGTTGGAACGGCAAGAGGTAGGCCAATCGCTAATTAATTAGCATAACAAACGAAGCTTTTAGTTTGTAAAGACTCAATCACATTTGCAATCTACAGTGTACTACTTGTACTACTACTACTACTACTACTACAGATACTACAAGTTACTTTGCTTGACTACTACTACTACTACTACTACTACTACTACTAATGATGTAACCATGGGCTGTCTACTACTTTTTTTTGTGCTTTTAATACTTTCTACTGCTGTTTACTACTTGCTTACTACCAAACTGATCCCACCACCACTACTTTTACCACTGCACCACCGTTGCGTGCCACCACTGGTGAGCACCACCACTGCACCTGCTGAACAGAATTAGCTGCCACTGCACCACGTTTGGCTGACTGCCACCACCACCACCACCACCACCACCACTGTTTACCACCACCACCACCACCACCACCTGCACCACCACCACCACCACCACCACCACCACCACCACCACCACCACCACCACCAAAAATATGACTATACCACCAAAACAATACCACTCACCACCACTCACCACCACCACCACTGATATTATACACCACCACCACCACCACCACCACCACCACCAAAAGGTCAAATCTCACCCAATTTTCTCCACTCGACGCCACCACCACTCACCACCACCACCACCACCACTTCATAAATCTTCACCACGCCAGATCACACACCATAGCGTTCAATAAAGATAATGAATAATCCAATACCGCCATAACAAAATTCGATAATATTAATACCAAACAAAATGAGTGATGCTACTACTACTACTACTACTACTACTACTACTACTACTAATAATAATAATAATAATAATAGTGATAAAATTAATTATAATTGGTTTAGTAAAAATTCTCCCGTGTTCTCTTCTGAAACGCTATTCATGGGCTGATGCAGGGGCTATGTCCATGGGAGTCGGTTTTACGCTCAGCTGCTACTCGACGAGGTCGATCGGCGACGTAGTCGAAGGAGCCGCCGACTGTCTGCGATTCTGTCAACTGCACATATTCACACGCAAGGATCTCACTCTAAGACTCGTTCGCTGGGCCGAAAAGACCGGATTCAAGGCCCTCGTGCTGACAGTAGACGTACCGGATCTCGGTAACAGGGTCAATTGGTTTCGTGTGAGGCAGAGGGTGGTTTCGAAATTCAAGTAATTAAATCAATCAATTTTTAATTAGTTCACACCTATAATAAAGAGTCTAAACTGTTGTCCCGTGTCTGATTGTAAATTCGCTATTCCTTCGTTAAAACTAGACTGGTATTAAAATCGCTATCTGAAAACGTTCATTGCAGATTCCCTATCAATAGATTTCCTAAGCGACCTCTTTCGCTGCTTTGCAGTCTATTTGTGTGATATGAAAAAAGATTTCAGAGACAGTTGTCTGCAACCTTGTTACTTCTTTGCAAAACTTAATTCTCTCTAATTTTATTGACTTGCAGGTTTGGGACTTTAGATGCAATTAGGCCTGAAGGAGCTAGCTTTGACTTTGATCCATCCTTAACTTGGCAGGATGTCAAATGGCTCAAATCCCAGACAAGTCTTCCAATTATTTTGAAAGGCATACTCAGCGGTAGGAATTATCGCAAATCTCTTTCTTAAACATATTTATATTATCGACTGGAGAAATCCGTTTTCTGGCTTGTAGCTGTCTTTCTACAGTATGGGCACTTTGTTTTAAAAATGCTGGAATGAATTTGACTTTGAAGCCAAAGACGTTGATCTTGCCTTGGAATCCGGTGCAGATGCGATATTTGTATCGACTCACGGAGGAAGACAGCTCGACACGACTCCGGCATCGGTAACTAACAATCGTTATCAAAGTTTCACATACGATATCGTCAAATATTTATAATAGGCCTAGTAATAATGATAACGATAATAATGATGATAATAATGTGGCGAACCGGGCTTTATGTACTACTTTCCCATAATGACTGATGCCCGGCCGTTACATAGGATTAGATCTCTCAACTAAGGCGTGTGAGTGGTCGACTTAGCTTTTTGGCTAAGGTTTTACTATTAGATTGCTGATTCCTTCTGTATATCTCTCTATTGGTCCTTATTCTATCTCGGGTACTACTTTGTCTTCTATCTCAGGTACTACCTCTACTTTTGCTAGCTCAGGTACTACCTCGCTCACTTCTACTTCAGGTACTACCTTGCTATCTCTTATCCTAGGTAGGCTACTACCTCGACTTCTCAGGTACTATCTCGCTCTCTACTAATTCAGTTGCTACTTCACTGAATTGGCCGATTCTGGTACTACCTCACGGTGGACAATTCTTCAGGTGCTACCCAGGGATATACCGGACCTTCTACGGTCTCTCTTTCTTTCTCCTAGCGCGCCGCGGTCTTATATTTTGATGGGGCACAACCCTACCCCTTGGGAACCGCTTCCGCGGTGGATTGGCACTTCCCTAGCAGAAATGTAGTACTTGTACGGTACAACCACCCTATTTGGTTCTCCGAGTCCAAACTGAGTTTACCGGCCTTTTGCCCGTCTATGGAACCTCTGTTTATTGGGTTCCCACACTACCTTAAGGAAAGTGTGCTAAACTCCAACTATCTGACTCAATTACGCCTAGTGTCATCTACTGAATATCCTACTCCTAATCTCTCTAGACTTTTGACATACTTCTTAGGCAGTTATTATAACTATGGGACCTTATTCATTATTATTATTATTATTATTATTATTATTATTATTATTATTAATTTAATTTCAGATAGACGTGTTGTCATCGGTCGTGAAGGCTGTCAACGGTCGATGTGAAGTGTATGTCGACGGTGGAATTCGTCACGGGACCGACGTCTTGAAGGCTTTGGCCCTCGGGGCCAGAGCGGTGTTCATAGGAAGACCAGCCATCTATTCGTTGTCCCACAGCGTGCGCTTTAATATATAGGAAGTTTAAAGTCATTGACTGTAATTAATAGAAACACGCCAAATGGGAAAATTATATTCATGGGCCGGTTCCATTCCATATGTCAAAATGTGTGTGTAAATGGATCCCATCTGAGAACGCTTGCACATATCTCGTTAGGTCTCAGAAAAATCTGTGAAAATTCGAAGAGGGCGGCCGCATTACTAACGGTGCGAGTGTTAATAGTTAGTGATGATTCATTAACTTTGACGCTTGCCTCGCCCATAATTTTGATTGGTTCTGACTGATCTTCCGGATTGACCTGGCTCTAATTCTATTTGGATTTGGTGCGCCATCGGCTGATGCCCTGGGCATTAGGATAGTGGCGCCATAGAAGTTTATTGATTGATTGATTGATTGATATCTGTAGGCCTAAATACTAAATGATCTTTTGCGTTGCGGTCCAGTATTCTTGTATTTACGTAGGCCTACTTCAAATTCACGCTTACCAAAACTGTAATCGCCTGTATCGATGATTTATAGAATTCATTTGAGTCTTGAGATTATTGCAATTTGAGCTTGGCTGGAAGCCGTTATGAAAAACTAAGTAATTAATTAATGGCTTTGTCATTTTTTCGTTCCAGAGTGAGAAAGGAGTTCAGAGAATGTTGGAGATCTTGAAAGAGGAATTCTCCCTGGCAATGGGACTTACAGGTAAAAAGAAACGCTATCTGCTCTTAGTGCTCTAGTAGAAGAGTGTCTTCGAGTATTTGCTTCACATATTATTCTTTCAGACTTTAATTACAATGGTTTTCTCATAGTCTATCGTAGCCTCCTAAACCACTTGAATTCGCGTTGTTATTATTAGTAATTTATTATTATGAATATAATTATCATCAAAGATACACGGCTTCAGTGCTTTGAGCTTTTGCGTTCAAGTGCATAACGCAGATTCGATAATTTTTAGTAATTAATGCTAATTATATAATCTATTATATCTTTAAATTACATTGATGAAGTCCAGATTGAGGAGTCGTGATTGTCGTCAACTAATTCATTTTCCGAGCCCATTTAGAACGTCTAATTTCTGAATTGCCGCAATTACAACATAATGTCAAAAATACGGCGAACCAGAGATATCCATGGGTTGGGTTAACCCATGGGTTGGGTTGGGTCAGATTTTTCCATATTAATGATGGGTTGGGTTGGGCCAGAAAATAAGTCATGGTTTAAGAAACTGTAATGCATTGCAGTGGGTTGGGTTGGGTTGGGTCAAGTAAACCTATTATAGGCATGGGTTGGGCTGGGTTGGGTTATAAAAAAAGGACCCATGGACATCTCTGCGGCGAACTATGCGTTCGTTACAGAAAGCTCTGAAATCACTTAAAATCTTAAATTCACTGATTAAAAAAGACTACGATTTATATATATATATATATATATATATATATATATATATATATATATATATATATATATATATATATATATATATAATGCCCTCGGTACTTCATTCCCGAAGGTCTTATGAGAAAAAAATTGTCCGGAGACAAAAATTAATGTGTGTTAACTCTCGTCAGGTTCTATATATATGTATATATGCGTTTAAAATGATCGGTTCATGTATTTAGGTTTTACTTACAGTGTAATATACGTTAGTCTCTTTCCACAAAATATTTACAATTTGTTTAGTCTCGCCTCAAAAATTCAGGCATACGTCATAGACCTATAGTTGCTATCGAATGGGAAATACAATATTGAATAGATCAGCAGAAATGTCAACCCAAATGACCACACTTACACCCTAGCGTGATTTAGAGTGGCTCATAAGGGCATTACTGCCTGCGTGAAAGCCACTAGGGTTTGAACCTCGCTCCGCCAAGCCTACCGATCCAGCGCGTATAATCCACTCTCATGGGCGCCCGCACATTGGGGCAAGAGGGGGCACTTGCCCCTCCTGGAAAATAAAAATGCCAATATTTCACATTGAAATTTGAAAACCTTGCTAAAATATTAACCGTGACCATTGTGTTAAGATGTGTTTTGCCCCTCTTGGAAAAATTTATGTGGCATAGCCATGACCATTATGTTTTGCCCCTCCTGGAAAAATTTCTGTGGGCGTCCATGTCCACTCTGCCATATTCTGCCCCCAAATGTCATGACTATAGTTTTATTTCCATTTAGCGTTGTTCCAATGTGTCTGATTCTTGAAATAAAGGGCGCAGTTTTAACTATGAATACTACAGCACATTATTTGATTACTGTATTCGATATGTTAAGGCTGTACGCGGATTGAAGACATCAAAGATACAGTCGAGGTCAAGCGCTCGATGACGTCGCATCTATGATCTTGCAACTCGAATTCAGTCAACGATTTTGAATGTGTCGGTTTAGCATTTAAAAGCGTCCAAAACCCATCATTAATATAGAAACACGATTTACCCTTATGCTGACCTAATTGCTGTAATCTTGATTTTTCAATTAATGAATAGGCCTACAATTATATCTTTGCGTCTGAAAACTTTAATAAATGCAATGCTCTTCCGATGCTGTGCCAGACTGGAATGTGGACTTGTACATGTACAGTAGTACACTGTATATATATATATATGTATATATATATATATATAACTAGGCTATTACCCTGTGCCATTCGGTTGATATACATGTATCAGCTTCCTTGTTCAAATTGTGAGCTGTTAATTTGAGGTGATGCTGAATTTAAATGAATATTGTCAATTGAATATAAAAACAGTGCGACATAGTCTGCTTTGCTGCTTTCCCACTCCTACCCTGACTGATCTCTGGTATTGACCTTCCTCGGCTGACCACTAAACTTCGGTTAGGCCTGTATATCTATTTCAACGGTATATTAATTAAGCGCCTAGGTATAAACAGCTTCGACGGCACCTGCTCTCGAAGGCGCAATATAAATTGACGAGATTCTACTTATTCGCTTATTTATATGCGTGAAATAATGGAAATTTAGCGGATTCTGGCTTCACGAGATGTGTAACAAAATACGAATGCCATGGCGTTATGCTGTACGTGGGCTGGAAACTACTGGAATTTCAAATGCGCATTCCCAAATATCTATCATTCGCTAAAATCGGTCATTTTCGGGCAACTTTGACATATTTAGGTATAGGTTAATTTTATTTAGAAATAGAATAGGCCTAAATAATGAAATTGTCTTTTTATCTTAGTTACATGACCCAGAAAGCGAAGATGGCAGTTTTTGCAATAAATATCCAGTTTATTGAGAAATGCTTAAGCATTGAAAACATCTAATTCTTTTTTCGAACGGCTTGACCTAACTGGCGTAATGTCAATGCTTCTGTAAAGGAGAAGGCAATAATTATTATAGTAGTCATAATTCTACAAATTCGCGTAGCTTAACTATAATTATATCACATTAACTCAGTTTTCTTATCTACGCATTCGAGAATTAAGGGAATTTGAAGAATATGGTCTTTTGCCTAAATAAGATATAAATTGAAAATGTTTCTGTCACCGGAAGACTGGACTAGAGTAATTCCTTATGAAACGCCAGAGCCAAATGGAGTTTTCAGGAACTTTAGAACTCTATCTTCTTGGTCTTCAAGTGGCTCGATCTGTTGCCATCTGTTGTTCATCGGCGGCCATTTCCATTTTGCTCCGTCTCTGTTGAGCCTCGATGTAGCTGTTTATTTCCAACCCTTCTCTAAGTTTGTCTATTAATTTTTATATCTGTTCATCTTTCCATCTTTTCTCTTCCGCCATGCCCGTACCTTGTAGTTCTCCAGTCATTCTTTTCTCTCATCACGTTCCCGAAGAATTTCATTTTCCTCTTCTTTGCGATTGCCATTAATCCTGGTTCTGTTTCCATCATCTGCAAGATTTCTGTGTGGAACTCTGTCGCTAGGGCAATAAATTTATAGTCAGATCGAATTTTAATGCACTAGAACTTTTTTAATAAATCGAAGACTTCAGTCATTTCTAGGTCGACATTTTCGCCTTGCAACAACAATCTAAATCTAAAAAGTGTCCATCGATCGTCGCCACATCAGAGAAGATCTTCCACAGCCTTCATTGCAGGCTTCCCAGATTGACATCAAGATTCTTAATCGCCTCCTCCTCCACCTCCTCTTCGTTCTTCTTTCCTCTCGGAGCCGAAAACCCCGGCGGAGGAGCCGACCGCCTGTACGAAGGAGCAACGGCCGCCAACCAGCTGCTCAGCGCCCTCTTCCCGTCGATCTTCACCAGGAATCCGCCGTCGTAACGGGACAGCGGAACGACCGGCCTCTGGTGAGCCGCCGCCGCCGCCGCCGTCCCTACCGATCGCTTGCCTCGCGGGTACCATTTCCCGTCATTAGCGTAACCCTCGATGGCCTCGTCCCCGGCTGCTGCAGAGTTCCCGACGTCCAGCAGTTGAGCGTCTAGGAACGAGGACGCATCGCGGCCAAACAGTTCCTCGGCCTTCCAAAAAAACAAACAAAAAAGCGATATTACCGTATAAAAAACTGTTTAACCTATACTTAAGCCAAACAACGTCGAGTGCGGTTAGTACTTAGATGGGTGACCATCTCGGCAGCGTTTTATCCAGGCCTTTTAGGAGGAGACTTCCCCTCTCCAAACCACAAAAATCCCAGCACTGAATTTTGCACTGAACTGTGTCTCTTCCCCTCCAACCAAGTCAATCCCCCTCCCACAAAAGCCTGGAGTCTGGACAAAACACTGCATCTCGGGATCGAGTAGTGGTACCAGCGGACACCAAGCCGTTCATCGCTTAGGCGTTGATAAATTGGTAGCAGCGTTAAGCTGAGAAGGCAAAACTCGGGTCTAGAGAAAGCAATGGCAAACTGCTCTAGAGTAAAGGCGGGTAAGCCTTCTGCATCGCCATTTGCCTTCGGGTAGTAACTGGAGATCAGCGCTGAACCCTAAGCTCGCTCGACTACGGGGCTAACTTTACCTAATCTTTTATTATTAATATTATTAATTTTTAATGAAATATATTTCACTAATTTAAGAAAGAAAGGCCAAATTGTGTCGGAACTTTAAACGAATACACACGCATCGTAAGCTGCTGAATGAATGGAAGGATAAAACATAGTGGTTCTTACACATGCAGATCCTACAGAACCACTCTAAACCTTGTTGTTATTGTTACTACTACTACTACTACTACTACTACTACTACTACTACTACTACTACTACTACTACTACTACTACTACTACTACTACTACTACTACTACTACTACTACTACTACTCAGTGGCGGCTCTAGGATTTGGCAAGTGGGGGGGGCCGTTGGGGGGGGCAACTTCTAATCATGGGGGCCAACCATTTGTTGTTTAATGTATGTAGCATTAAGTATAGGGTCCCAACTGAGGGGGCCACTGGGGGGGGGCAGGCTCTCAATAGGCGGGGCACGGGCTCCCCTGGCCCCCCCCCGGTGGAGCCGCCACTGCTACTACTACTACTACTACTACTACTACTACTACTACTACTACTACTACTAAAAGTTACTGTAAAAACTGTCTAATCTTGTATTATTATTACTGCTATTTATAAACTTCTATAGCACCAATTCTAATACTAAGAGATATCAATCGATGGTACTCCAAATCTATTCCGTAAAAGTGCAGGTCAATCCAGAGACCAGTCAAAGTGGGAGTGGGGAAGTAAGTAAGTAAGTAAAGTCTCGTAAATTTATATAGCGCTTCGGAAAGTAGTACAGTACAGGGAAGCAGCAAAGCAGACCATGAAAAACAAGAGAAATTGAAAGAGATGTTATTTAAATATATATATATATTTTAATAGCGTGATAGTGTTATTGTGTTATTGCAAGACGGAAAAACATAAAATATTATACGGGATTTAGATAGCACCTCTTATATTTCTACTCAGAGGCTCTCCTGCATGGCTTTAGAGTCGCTTGATAGGAAATTGAGACTTTAAGTCTTCGCAATTTGCGCTCGGCTGATCAAAGCCATCGCAACATGATACACGTTAACGGAAACAAAGCAACTAAAGTCGGATTCATATTCTCCTCATGCAGGGGCTGATCTGCGAGGGGCACATGGGCACGTACCCCCGCCCCCCACCAACCACCACAAAATATTTTATTTGCAAATTTATCATAATGGCGAAAATCCAAAAAATTAGGCTCTATATATAAAGGCCCTATATATATTTTTATTATTTTTTTATTTTTATTATTATTATTTTTTTAATTATTATTATTTAGTTTTGTTCAGTTGATTTGTGTTTTCCTTGGTTGTGTACTACTAGTTGTGTACTACTTTTTTATGCTGTGCTTGTCACGAATAAAGATGATTATAAAGGAACGAGTAGATAAGTATATATAACTCAATGTCTACATCTTTTATGTGTTATTTTGATTAAAACTATGCGGTTGGCCAATCTTTCGGGATTTATATCCCTTAGGCCAAGGTTTTTTTCTCAACGATAATATCTTTACATGTCATACTTATATTTTATACTTTAATTATATCAGTCTATTATTATACTTATTATTTTCTATATTAACTAAGCTGAGACCAAATATATGGTTTTCATGCTAAGTTTAGTTAAGTTTTTTCCTTTCCTCTAAACATGTATTTCCAACATGGTGTTGTGAAAAAATAAAATTATTTGATTGATTGATTGATTGAAGTAAGCCAGCGTCATCTTCTCTTCCATTTCAATAATTATTTTAGCAAAATGCGTCAGTGCAACAAATAACAAATGATAATAAGATGATAATAATAATAATTATCCGGCGCATAATGTTAATCGGCGGTTTTTATTCAAGACAGTGCTGGGTCTTAAACGCTTCAACGACACCTCTGGACTAACGCTGTGCTCCAACAGAGAAGACCCCAAAAAACCCAAGCAGCGCCAAGATTCGTGAAGATGCCTCATTTGGAATTTTTGAAAAGCAAAAGGAAACAGATAATCAGAGGCGAAGCATACATGTATCTGAGTTTAACCTTCGGTTCAATGCCTCGCGACTATACTTTAATTTCTCGTCCACGTTAGACGATGTGCTCTATATATTGTTATATATTATGTATAATGTACATGTATATATATATATATATGTTATACAGTATATGCATATATATATGCCATATATACTGTATTATATATGCTGATTTGTGGGTATATATCCCCCCTCGCTACGCCCCTGCCGCCAATCCTAAGTATCCGCTATATTTGATTATTGAAACATTGCTACAAGTAGGCCCTATTCCCTTTGTGTGCAAACGACATGCGTACACTAGAAATTCGTTATAATGACATTTATTAAAGTGATAATAACCTGCACTTGGCGAGACATTGGTCGACTGTTTGAGTTGTAAACTATTATGCCAATTCAATTATTACGCAGTGGTTAGCGCACGTTAAGTCATTTGCAAAGTAGAGAATCTTAAGTGTGGTGCAATTAAGGGTTAACAACTTGCCCAAATTGTCTCGGCGACCTTTTTCTCGTCTACACTTTTCTAAAACACGAAAACCCTTAAAATTATCCCCCCAATGTCAAGGTGGCTAGAATAAACACTGGGTATCCACCACTCTTTGGCTCCCGCTACTGCCCAGTAAATAGGGTCAGATTCGAATCCTCTGCCCTGCGGTATCTTGGCAAAGGTTCCACCTATACTCCGTGACGGTAACGTTTTCCCGAACGCGAAACACGATTGGCACAGTCTATTGAGCTATAGGTTTTTGTCCTAAGATAAGGTACTGTAGGCTGGTAGGGGTACTTCGCTTTCTTATACTTGTTTCAAGAGTACGAATTCGGTCCATTTTTAGAAACCAATCCAGCCCAACCCATAAAATCTCAAACCCAACTCATGCCTGTAATATGGTTACTTGACCCAACCCAGCCCAACCCACAATAATACATGACAACTCTTTAAACCATAACTTATTTTCTGACCCAGCCCACCATAAATATGGAAAAGTCTGACCCAGTCCAACCCAACCCATGGGTTAACCCAACCCATGGACATCTCTGGGCCTAACAGAAGTTTACGCTTATGGATCAAACTTTTCCGTCCCACCTCTGGCGACTCTTGTTCAACGAACAATACGACAACCTACTACTACTACTACTACTACTACTACTACTACTACTACTACTACTACTACTACTACTACTACTACTACTACTACTACTACTACTACTACTACTACTACTACTACTCTACTAACCAGCGATCTGGACGCCCTGCGTGAAGCCCTCTGCGAGGCGGGAGACCATCGACCGAGCAGGATCGCCGCTCCGCTCGTGCCTTCCAGGAATGCGACGACGGACACGGATACGACGAACAACGCAATCGACGCAGCACTCATATTTCTAGTCACTTCTCCGACGTGCACTGCGCGGTCACCGTCGTCGCCGGCGCTTTAATATACAGAATAGACCACGTGACCGACGCCGCCCGCCCGCCCCCTCTTCTGCTCCCCGTCCCTGTCGTTCTTGCAACGCGCCGTCGACGAATCCCACGCCGTCTCTGTTTGGCGAACGTATAAGTGTCTAAAACACAGAAAACATACATACTTGCACACGTGCACCCCCACCCCCACCACTCCCACCCCTCAACCCCAACCCCCGCTCCCCAACTGCTGCTGCCCACAAACTGACCAAAAAGTGGCGGGGCGTATCCAGAAGCAGCAGAGGCAGCAGCAGCAGCAGCCGCCTGATTTGACGCCGTTGGTGTTTGGCTCGTATAATCTTCGCCGATGCAGAAATTGCCCAATTTCATTCGTCTGATCTGACGGTTTCTGAGACCGCGAAGGGAGAAAATTGAAATCGGAACCGTGCGAAGTTTCTCTGCGGAGGAGGAGGAGGAGGAGGAAGAAGATGATGGGAGGAGAAGAGGAGGAGGAGGAGGAGGCGGCGGCCTACAGACGGCGAAAAAGGAGACGGATGACAATAATCTCAGATTCTCCCGTCCTCCCCTCCTCCCTCGTCTCCTCCTCTTCCTCCTCCTCCCCCTCTTCCTTCTTTTTTCCGGTTTCCTCGGAGGTGCTTCGGCGGGCGACAGGAACCGAGAGAAATTTAGTGGCCGCCGGTTTTTATCGAATCACAGCGGGCAAAGTGAAACGTTGAATTTTGTCTTAAATCTTGAGGGGTTATGGCGGTCGCAACGAATGGTCTCAACCGTTCGAGTTGGGTGGGTGGGTGGGCGGTGGGAAGAATGGAGTGTGTCTCGATCGCCGCTTCGGCAATTATCCACTTCTGCGGCGGCAGAGTCCGATGATGACGAATGACACCTGTTATGCGCCGACGGAATGAGACGAGAGAGTCTATGCCCGGGTCTCGGCGGCAGACGGCGTTTGACGCAAAGGAACGGAGACATGAGAGCGGCGACCAGCCAACGCACCGATCTAAACGCTTAGCCTATTAATAAATAAATAAATAGATAAATAAATAAATAAATAAATATTAGGTTATAATTGTAGTCTTGAAATTTAATAAAGGCATCAACTATATCGGCTTCGTCGGTGTCTATCATGTCCTCTTCATATTAACGATTAGGTCACCACTATCACTCCTTTCGGTACATTATTATTAGAAATAGCAGGTGCACAAATCGGTAACTTACCAGGAAAAGATACCGATAGGTTATCTGCATTAGACACGATTATCGGCAAGATGCCAGTAGCCTAAAATAGAACATTCGTGATGTATTTTTTGTTAAAGTGTGTTAGTGTCGTCTTATCTGCAAAACACTTGCGATGTTACTGCTCGTGGTCACATGGCATACAGATGAAGTTTTACGTTTGCCTTTCGAACGGCATACCTTCAACTGACGTAGCCACGAGGGAACACGGATGGCCGCCTCCCCCTCCCCCCATACTCATGGGCGTCCGGAGGAGGGTACAATGGGTGCAATTGCACCCCCTGGAAAAAATGTGGAGTTATGAAAAATGTAAAATTACTTGTTTCTTTCTTCACAAAACCTTGTTTTGCACCCCCCTCTGGAAAAATATTTCATTTCTTTTGTCGCAAGACCCTGTTTTGCACCCCCTGGAAAAATTTCCGCTGACGTCCATGCCCATACTCGGGCTGCGATCAGTTTTGGAGGTGTGCAAACCCGATGTTATATTTATCGTGGGTATGGTGACTGTCGACAAAATCGATATACTTAGTTGAATTGTAGTCTTTACCATTCAGCACTAAGATCTTCACAGAACGCACCAAAGTTCACGAGTCAAGCTCTGATTTTACTCGAAATTTCTTTGTGTGGGACTCCGCCCCAGACGGGGCCAGAGGAACTCTCCCCCAAACCCTCCATTCGTCTACTTGGAATACACTAGACGAGTCTGTCTTGATGTCCCCTAATGCAGCCACAACAGCTGTCAAGAGGAGCAGGATTTTCGGGCCACCTCTATAGCAGAGTAGTAACAACATTGGACGATGGAGCAGTAGGTCGCGGGTTCGATTTCTGAAGGAGCTCTAACGTCGACTCAGCCTTACACGCTAGAGGGCGGTGGTGAACTGAGGAGCAGCGTTAAGCTGCGAAGGTTAAACGTGGATCTGAGGAAAGTAATGGCAACCTACCCCAGATTAATGGATTATACCACCTAAGCCTCTGATTGCCTGGACCGGAGATAAGCGCCGGAACCCAACGCTCGGACTCGAGCACGGGACCTACCTACCTCGGTACTTAATTCCCGAAGGCCTCATAAAGAAAAATTCCCGGATACAAAAATTAATGTGCGTGTCAACTCTCGTCTGGTTCCTCGAGGTCTCTGTATGCCAACTGCGGAACTGCAGTGGACCAAGGAGTCTAATTTTTGTCTAATGGACTCACTTATGTCCCCTAAAGTCAGGTTTATTATTATTATAACGACACCGTGCATAGCTTCTAGACCAGCGGTTCTCAACCTTTATAGTGCCGCGACCCTTTTAATTCAATTCCTCATGATGTGACGACCCCAATCGAAAAATTATTTTCGTTTATAATGTAAACTGATAAAAAATAATAATTAAAATGTTCGAAATCATTATTATTCAATTGTCTCCAATGTCTATCATCGAAAAACAATTATAGTAAAACAACTAGCAACTACCAATGAGTAAATTTTGGGAAATAACAATAAAAGAGTCAACCCTATATTTCTGGTCTCGGGCGACCCCTGGCAAATCGTCATTCGACCCCCGTGGGGGTCGCGACCCACAGGTTGAGAACCGCTGTTCTAGACCTTTAGATTATATTTCCTGCGAAACGCTATTAATTCCAGCAAAGGTCAGAGAATTAAACTAGTTTTCGGACGGGCGGCGGAAGGTCGTGTATAGTCAGGAAATATTCTCTAACTCGCAAGGTCGCTCTAAAATTGTTGTCTGGGGCCAGACCCCATTGGGGTGCCCACGACACTCGGCAAAAACCCTCTTGTCGGAACTGGAGACGTCGGTTTACAGAAGCGTTGGTCCAATTTTTCCGGAACCCTGGCTACGCCGCGGTGTTGGCGTCAGGGAGCAATTCATCTCTTGCCGCCACCAAAGTTTAAAAAGTCTACTTAGATCACTTCAGTGTCTAAAAATATACAAAATAATCGACTCATTCTTTAATTTCAGTGCATGCATTTCAGTGCAATCGCGAACGCTTGGCCTTAGCTTAAGGCGGCTGGGGGGTCTTGACCTCCCGCAAACTGTGCGCATGTAGGCCTATTTAGGCCTCGTGTAGGCCTATCGCGCACGTCGCTAGCAGGGTTCACGGTCATTAGTAGACCTATACAGTTATTTTTGGCCTATAAAGAAACTGCATGGGTCTAGACCCCTAAGTGTGAATGATAAGACCTTTCGAATTATCATTTTCAATCGGACGCAGGCCTATTGTTTTACAGTGGCAGTTAAAAATAAACTGTCGCCTGTCAAAAACGACGAAATCCTAATAATATATTAGGCCTATACGAGCCAAACATAGCGCCCTTGATACACGGTAGGCCTACTCGAGATAGTAAACCCGATTGAATCGAAATATTAATCAAACGAGAAATGCAAAACGTCGGTCATATCAGAAGCAATGTTAAAAAGGGCATGTCGTTTCGCGCTAATTAAAGAGACTATGTGAATCATTGTTATTGTAGACATGGTTACGAGAAGACAAAGCGTTATTTAATTCGTACTTATATATTTTAGGCTACTGTTATTATAACTGTCACTAGTAGTTCTCTTCATCACATGCCGTTGGTAGACTTTCGTCAGGTTACACTGATGACAACACGTCTGAGTAAAAGTTGGTTCTGTTGTTTTTGTTGTTGTTGTTGTTGAAAGTGTCCTCGAAAAGTAAACACGTCTTCCTTTTTGTACCTCGCAATCAGTGTTAATAAGAATATCATTGTAATAAATGGTACATGGTTCTGTTGGTACTGTTAGAACATTGTAAAAGCAAATGTACTGGCCACTATTGGGTTATGTTTGGAAGCAAAAGACAGCAATCCAAGACACCGATAGTAGGCCTATAGGCAGTGGCGTAGCCAGGATTTCCGAAAAGGGGTTTGGTTTCGATCGTGACGAAACTTTCCAAAAACTTTCGTATTCTTCCTTTTTTAGGAGATGACAAGCAAAAAGGTCGTCACTTTCGTATTCTTTCTAATTTGTTCTATTTATTTTCTATACCCTAGTACTTAGAAAATTTTTCAATTGGCAGCCAGCCAAGGGGGGTTGGCCCCAAAATTGCGTCCGGAAATGAAAAATGTATGGAAAAGCTTGTAAATAAATTTTTCGTCGGCAGCCAAAGGGTTTTAACCCCCCACCCACCCCGTGGCTACGCCACTGCCTATAGGCTTATACGCGTAAATGGCGACTTTTAATTCAATAACAAATTTAATAGACCTTCTTTAACGCCTATTTGAGCGGTATAAATCGTAGAATTGGACATTCATGGGCCCTATATATAGGCCTGGTCTGAAGACATGCTTCGAGTCAGTGACGGTTCCACTATGCTGATGCCTGGGGATGCATCCCCATCGGAGTTTTTTTGCTTGTCAACCCATTTTTCCGGTAAGTTTATAAAAAAATGTAATGAAGAATAGGGCCTACTGCGAATGGCGTTTTTTTTGCTTGTTGCCAGCATTTCCCGACACTGTGTATTAACATTTAGTGGGAACAAAACACTAAAAATTACATTTCCCCTCTCATTTCTTTTTTAGTAACTTTGCATCCCCCACCAACTTCTAGAAATTTTTCATTCCTCCACTAAAAATTCTTGAAGCCGCCACTGCTTCGAGTCTCAAAATTTGATTCCAATACCACTATCAGTTATTCGGGAGAAGTTTTTGAGAGGCTCAAGACGCCCCCGCCCCATGCAGTCCCTAGTCAGGTTTGATCAAGTTGACCTGTAGAAATGATGGTTCTCTTATTCTGAAAATTACCTGCTGCGTACGCCAGACTCGTCTGTGATGATTACCATTGCTAAAACGCATAGCATCACGCTTCAGAAAATTTATTTGATTTGAAATATGAAATATGCCGTTCCTTCCTAATATATAGCTGACAACTAGCGCCACCTACAGAATAATCTTATCATTCACTCTCTATACCTTTTTAGCAATTATCTGACTTGATTATTATTATTGGGCTTCACATTTAATTGAATTGTATTATTAATCTTTCTATTCACTTATTTGTGATTCTTTACAATATTGTTGTTGTTTTGTCGTCGTCGTCGACTCGTCGTTCTTCTTCTTCTTCTTCTTCTTCCTCTTCTACTCCTTTTTTCTTCTTCTTCCTCTTCATGATATGCCTAGGGCTCGTCCATAAATGACATAACGCGCCTAGGGGAGGGGTCCGGACATTTGTTACAAAGTGTGACGATCGAAGGGGGAGGGAGTTCCGTAAATGTGACGTTACGCAACACGAAATTTTTAAGTGACGACCATTTTTTTCTTTTTTGGCTTGTCAGGGTATTTGGAGAAGGAAAAATACAGAGGTGACCTTTTTTGCTTGTCAGTATGTTTGGTGAGGGAAACATAGAAGGATGAATGACCTTTTTTGTTTGTCAAGACTTTTCAGAAGACGAAAAGGGGGTCTGCCCGTTGTTACGTCATACTTTAGGGGTCTGACTTTTGTTACGTCGCGTTACGTAGGGGGAGAGGGTCAAAAAGTGCCAAAATCACGTTACGTCATTTATGGACGACCCCTAGGTACTCTACCTGCATGGCCAGTGACACCCTAAAGATTCAGGGCATCGCCGAGATTTGATTTCATCAAGACGTAGAGTTATTGAAGCATTCTGTCTTCCGGTTCTCTTATATGCTGTGTTTACAATAAAATAATAATAAAAATAGTTCATGTCCAGACTCCAGTCATCAGATAGCCTATTGCCAATTGAGCACATAATTCTCAAAGTCGAAATTCAGCTTGGCACGCCCCATAATAGTAAACGCTGTGAAGGCAATAATAAAATAATAAAATAGTAATAAAATCATTGAACGACCCGGCTATAATAATAAAATGATAATAAAAGTCCTAAAAGGGCCGAGAAACAGTGGCGAGAACTGGCTTCAAGCACCTGCTCCATCTCGGTGACCTGCTCTCATAGAGTAGATGAACATCGAACAACACAACAGGTTAGATTATCTCTATGGCGGAAACTGCCGAGTCGCCGTTTTACAGGAGATTTAAACGCGAAATTCGAGTGGAAGTCAGCAACTGGACTCACTGGACCCTCGTCTGTCAGGCTGTCACATGAGGGAAGACACGCTTTGTGAACCCCTGGGGTGAGAACTGAGAAAGATTCTTTCTGAACGAAGACATGGCTTCGGCGGTACTGATCGCCTTCTGGGTGATTTCGAGCGTAGCGATTGTCGTGGCCGCGGTGCTGACGACGTTCAAGGCCCGCCTACCGCAGGGATTCCAGGATCTTCTCTTCTACGGAAAGATCCGCGGAAAGAGGACGAAATGGACGGTCATCCAGTTGATTGAGGTTCCAAAGAGGTAGGCGTCGACTGATTCAGGTCACCCTCGACGGGCACAAGACCCCGACCCTTATGTCTAGAGTGTTATTACGTTGTCGTATTAAGAGCTATATAAATTAGTATTTTTGGTACCGCATATTGCAGCAATAAAACGATATAAGTAAATTCAGTAAGTAAAATTTCGTGAATTTTCGAAGGAGTACCTCTGTAGTTACTTATTCTTAAGCGCTTAGTGTATTCTTAGGCGCATAGTCTAAATTTGAAATAGCTATTATCAAAGGGTCATCACTGTTGGGACATTACTGTTGAGATGTAGCTGAAAGGAAAATAATATAAATAAAACCATGCCCTTTACATTTCAGCTATGATTCGTAGGCATTTATGCATCTGTTATGCTTTGAGGACAAGATTTCTCAATCAGAAATTCAGTATGGCGTGTCTTGAACTGTTTCTTTGGTCGAAAATTCAACCATAATAGGCTGCACAATTTGTTTACAGAAAAATGTCAACTATTGCTGAATGTTTAGGAATGACTTTGCAGTGAATGTAAAATGAACACTGAACAGTAGTGGTAATTGCTTTTGTTGAAATAACATTTTATAGAATTTCATTTCTTCCTAAGTCTGCTAAAGTGTATAAAGTGATAGAATTGCTTAAATGCAGGCCAGATAGAATGTCAGAGTTAGTGAACCATCCAGGTGTAGAACCAGTGAAAAAATTCTTATTTTGATTTGATCTTTGGCAGTCTCTGTCTTTGAACATTGTAGAAACTGCAGCTGCACATGTACATTGGTTTTAAGCCAGCAGAACAGTTTCTTTGAGCTTATGTTTGCTGAATATTTGACCAAGGAGACTTATCTATGTATGTACTTGCAATTGATGACCAGTAGTGACACACAGCAATTTTTTTGTTTAACGAGGAAAAAGGAAGAAAAAATGTCAGCACCCTGGGAAGGCAAAGTAGACATATCGTGCCCTTTACTCCTGAAAAGAATCTGAGAAGCAAAAGAGGCCATCCCAGTTTAAGAGACACAGAAATTCATTTGTTTAAATTATTTTGCACCTCAAAATCTCCCAGGCTACCATTAAGTGACACTTCTGTTGATGACACAGATTATAAGAGGAGAAACAGGCACATACATCCAAAATTGCAATTTCTGACTGTTCACAATTGACCCTTAGTACTGTAACAGCAGATAGGAATATTTTTAAAGGCTTTAATGTCTTAAATATAAGAATGAGTCTTGGCTTAATTTGAAAATCTATGAGAATATGCTAGGAAGAATGGAAGGAAGTAGTGGAAGAGGAAGACCACGCATGAAATGGACAGATGGAATCTATGAAACAGCACACTTGACATTGGAAGAACTATATAAGTTGAAAAGAATAGAGAAGAATGGAAGAAACTCATATCCATGATGTCACCAGGGGCTGATTTCGACTTGATGGAACAGGATGATGATGATGATGACGACGACAATGACGATGATATTTAAATGAACCTTTATTCTGTTGAACTGCACATTTCCTTGATCATAAAGCAGTATTCTTTTGTTTGATTTAAACATGTGCCATTTAAACTTCAATTCTAGTTTATTAGCATAAGAAAAAGAATGCAGTCATGACAAGTTATTTTCATTGTATTTCTAGGTGGTTTACATATTTCTATGTTGTCGGAGTTCTTGTCAATGGCACTGCGTGTGTCCTTGTCGCGAGAGCATACCTTAATCACCATACTCTTCCTGCTTTCTTCGGTCAAGTCTTGGAGAGTATCACTTCAACTAAAGAAGTGTCAACAGGTAGTTTATCTTTAATATGAGTTAAATTTAAAGTTCACATTGCCCAGTGGCTTTTGTGCAAAAGAGACCAAGACCTTGTCTGTTTCCTTAATCCCTTTAATCCCTTTACCTGCTAATCTCCTTTGTGTATGTACATTTGGTCTGTGTACCAACTATTCACGTGACAAATATTGCATGCAGCAGTTGCTATTTGGAAAGTGGATAGCTGTTTTGCTGTGAGTGATAAGATGAAACTGGTGCTACCATATTTTCAGGAAAGCCACGCTTTTCACTTTTTCAGCCCCGTCAGATTTAACATCTGAGATCTGTCAGCTCCAGTTTGAAAGTTATATATGTGTGTGTGTGTTTCTATCTTATGGTCCATCCATATAGTCCATGTGCACTGTGGGTGGTTGGATTTAGATTTTGCATATGTACGGTGTGCAAATGGAGGGGAGGGGTTGGAAATATACCTTTTTTGTGTACGTTACTATATGGAAGAGCCCTTAAGTGAGATAATAATATAATTTCCTGTCTTTAATTAGCATTAGATTTCCAGTACAGTCACTTATGTTGCATTGTAGATGCTTTGGCTGCAAGTCTTCTTATTGGAATGATGTTTGTGCAAAATGTCCGTCGTTTCCTTGAATGCGTCGCAGTGAGCGTCTACTCGAAGAGTACAATGAACTTGATTCACTTCATGCTTGGAGTCGTTCTTTATTCAACTTTCTCATTGGCTGTGTTGTCAGAGGCTCCGTCATTTTCTGCAGATGGTCAGTGAAAAATAATTACAAAGGGAATCGAATTAAATATGTGAGGAAAGAGTTACAACCTAGACTATTTGCTGTTTAAGGTAAAAAGTTGAAAATTGGAAAACATGATGCTGGAGCTGATTATTTTTGTAGTTGATTCAGAGCAAATTGTGGATATTGATGAAAATGGTAAATTGTTTGAAAGTATGAGAATAATTCTTAAAAATTTACTTGGTTTGACATTTTTGGGATGTCATGATTTGAATTCACATCAGATTAGCAAATGCAGGAAAGCCCATTACCCATTGAGCCAGTGCAATGATTTGCTGAGGGCAGCCAACAAGCAGCATAAATGTAGTGATCAGTGATACTTGTCCATTTAAAGTCAAGCAGAGAGGGGAATTTTAACAAAAATTACAATTGTCCATTTCCTTAATAATCTATGCTGAACTACACCACAAAAATTGCATCATTCAAAGATGTGCATGGAATACTATGTATGGCAGTGTCACAATAGTTCTTAGTGATGGTATTAACTTTGGTATGGTTATTTAGTTCTATCCCGTTCTATTTCCTGCTGTGGCAGATTGTTGGTTCTGAAATTTTATTTTAAATTAGGCAATATTTGACAGTATGCATCTGCCTTTTCTACATTATATCTACCTGTTTTATAACATTTGTTGCTTTTATTAGGAATAGTAGTAAAATGATTAGATTAATGATTTATTTTCTGTTATTTCAAGTTAACATAGTTTTAAGGCCTCAACTCAATCATGTCTGTGGTGTGGCATTGTTCGCATGGGCAAGTTTCCATCACCATCAAGCTCATGTGGCATTTGCTGAACTCAGAAAGAATAAGAAGGGTAAGTTAGAAACTGAATCATCATAAATATTTAGCAGCTAGAGAGAGAGAGAGAGAGAGAGAGAGAGAGAGAGAGAGAGAGAGAGAGAGAGAGAGAGAGAGAGAGAGAGAGAGAGAGAGAGAGAGAGAGAGAGAGAGAGAGAGAGAGAGAGAGAGAGAGAGAGAGGTGGGAACAATGAAACCCTGAACCTGTCTCAGGACAGTGCACCTGCTAATGGTGATGATGATGATGAGCAGCACACTGCCACAATTTAGATATTTAGCTTTAATGACTTAAAAAAGATGTGAGCACAATGATATTCTCTGATCAAAACCTGCATTGAGTTAAATGTTCCTTGTTTTCTTTAAGGTGAGGTGGTCAACTACGAACATGCCATACCCCATGGCGGTTGGTTCGAGTATGTGTCTTGTCCGCACTATTTCATGGAAATCCTTATCTACTGTGCTTTCATAATTGTTGGTGGCCTTTACCACAAAACTCTGCTAAGCATTTTCTTTTTTGTATTTTCTAATCAGTTAGTTGCTGGCTATTTTACGCATTCTTGGTACAAGGAGAATTTCCGTGCTTATCCAGTGAAACGTAAAGCTGTTCTTCCGTTCATTTTCTAATGCAAAAGTGATCATTTTCCTTTTTGTATTAAATTTGTTAATGTTTGAAGTGTTTGTTTGATTTTTAATGCTTAATTGATTTTTCAGTAAAAGACAATTTTAAAATGTGATTAACAGTATATTTAAAATGTGATTAACAGCAGGGTGCAATTTCTGACATGGAGCTGTGGGGGGGATATGTCGAGCTTGAGGGTGGTGTAGTTGTTGGGGAAGTGTAGCAGTGGGGGGATGTAGTGGTGGGGGGATGTAGCAGTAGGGGGGATGCAGTTGGACAGTGGGGGGGATCCCCTTCCCCCCTACAAATCGCACCCTGATTAACAGTATATTTAAAATGTGATTAACGGTACTTTTGGTGCAGTGTAATGCATGACAGGAACACGGGCATTGCTATTTTATTGTGCTGTGTCTACTACAGTAGAACTTCATTATATTGAACTCACTTATGTCGAAATCCCGTTTATATCGAAGTTTGAGCGCTGGTCCTGCCAAAACAGTGTTAATGATACAGGACGGATACATCGAACCTCAAATATATCTAAGCATTTATCATGGTCCCTTGAACTTCGATATAACGAGGTTCTACTGTATTTTCTGGAGCGTTTGAGCTCATATGCATTCAAGTTTGGTCTTTTTACAGGAGGTTTGTAAAAATTCAGTCCGTATAAGGATACATTTGTTTCTTTTTTCCATCAAGTTCATTCTTTCATAATAGGCCTAATAAGTGTATACATTAACATCTCTTGTATTTATTTGGGCAGCTAGCTTGTTTCTGTTTGAAAAGGTAATTAAACTTTGTTTTATGTGTTAGTCTTTGCTTAAACCTCAGTAAGAATCAGCATTACTGTTAAATAATGATTACAACAACAAACAAGTTGTCCATGGTTGTAAGTTCTATCTTCTTGTATGCATGCTACAATTGCTACATGATACAAAAATAAACAGTGTTTTCAAGAGGTAACATTGTCAATATACTGTACACTCTACAGTCTGCATCTATGAATTTGAAAATTGATGTTTTATGCAATGGAATAGAATACAGTAGTAATGCTTTGCAAATAAAAGTGAACAGATGGAAGGTAATGTCTGTATTTTCAATGTGAACAACATATATTTTTTAAAACTGGTGTCTGCTTTAAAAGACACCCTATGGGGGAATATTACAATCTACAGCAGCAAACACAAGTTTATACTTTAGATGATGGTAGTGGCAGAAGCTGTTGTTACATTGTTACAGTAAATGGGTCCGATTTGCTTTGATATGTGCAGTAGAACTGACAAAATAAATGTTAGAATTTCTGGATTACAAAACTATCTCACTGATTGGCTCGTCCATTGTGCATTCCAACATTTCAGGCTTGACTACTGCAATTTCTTAAACTAGGCTACCCTGTACTTCACAGCCTTTTGACAAGCTATAGGGTTCATCCATATAGTAAAGGTAGTCCCATACTCGATTTCGAGCGTAGGGCCGGTGCTGATCTCCACCACATTATTACTATTATTATTATTATTATTATTATTATTATTATTATTATTATTATACGGTTACTAGGCAAGCAGCAACGCAGGTGGGTGAGTTTCAGTGCGACATTAATCTAGTAACTTCTAATTCTTAATTTTGTAGGTTGCCATTACTTTACTCTCTATTGAGTAAAATAAATGCTGTACAGTACAAAAAGGCTGCATATTTTCAATCCCCCTCCCCTTTTTTTGCTTGTCAGCCGTTTATGACACGCCCCGTTCATACGCAAAATTTCCAAAATAGATATTCATCATCGGCCCGAGCCCCTCCAACTCCCCCTCGGATCCGTGCGTATTATTATTAACAGTATTTCACATGGATGGACCCATATGAACAGGCCTGAGGAGAGGGGGATGCAGCCGGTAATAATAACATTTTATGAATGCCTGATAATAATGAACTTGTACCGGGGCCCATGGAGTTTTCAGGGGCCCAGATCCGGTGACGATAAGGTTTTTTGCTTGTCAGGCTGTTTTTTGGAGAGTTGATGACGTTTTTTCCTTGTCAGGCTGTTTTTGGAGAGTTGATAACGTTTTTTTTGCTTGTCAGGTTTTTCGGAGACTTGATACATTTTTCTTAAGGGCCCGCAAATTTTTTTGTTCCGGAGCCCGGATTTTCTCTCGGCGGCCCTGCATATGAAGACTGCAATTGATCAAAAGAAATATCCGGGACCTCAAAATTCTTCCATGGCTAACCAGTGTTCAAGATTGCATATTAACGCATCCACAACAACACTGCCACTGACATAGCCTCACAGGCGAGGGAGACTCCACAGTGTGCTCCTTGCCCTCCCTATTGAATGTCCCCATATTTCAGTGCACTAATTCTGAGCTACTGTGTTAGACTGGTCAAGGCAGTGCATCCCAGATCCAATCGAAAACACACCTGCTCAGTTACATCATGCTTATCTATCTATCTATCATCTATCTATTTATCTATCTATCTGTCTGTCTGTCTATCTATCTATCATCTATCTATCTGTCTGACTGTCCAGGGCCATATTAAGGCGGGGGCTGCAGCCCCAGGCTCATCATGAAAATAGGCCCACCGATTTTCGGGATAACCTTTTCTTTGCTCGTCAGCACGATTTGAAAGGGTGATGACTTTTTTTGCTCTATCTATCTAGCTATTTCCTTAACACTTCGTTTCACTGGATCACTACTACAGTATCACGTCCTTGGAATTAGTCCTTGAGATCGGTTTGCCAACACTCAAAGACATTGATCGCATCTTGGCTACATATAGGCTATTTCTGATGATAATCGATGGTTCAATTAATTGCGCAATGGAATCGCTATAGGCCGAAATTTCAGCTCTTTTTAAAATTCGTCGCGTGCGAAACCTATCGACCTCAATCAGCGCATAAGAACTCTTGTGTAAAGCAGATTTTTTGGTTCTTTTGTCTGAAAAAAACAACAATGCATGTGTGAGTTAAACGAAGATCGCAAGACGAACCTGCAACGCGTCGAAGGTTTGTCCGGCATGAGAATATCTCTATTTTCGTCCTTTGTTTCGTCGTCTGTTGTCTGTTCCGGCGAGTCCGAAAGAGACAAAAGAGTAATAAAAAGAGCTTCCAGCTACGCATTGATCGGAGCGCTGAAGCTAATGCACGAGGTAACACGAGATAGCGCTGCTTATCATCGACTGAATACATAAGGACTAAGCGACTATATACTGCACTTTACCGCATCAAGGTCTGCAAATTCTTTCAAAGATTCGACACGCGTATGCGACGACATTATTGTGAACACAATATGAACGTTCAAAACGCGAAAGTGATTACACCTGCATGGCTGTTCTTACAAAATTAGTTTTCCATTAAAAGAGAGAGCAATTGAATTAATTAATGTTAGGCCTGCAAAATCTAAATGGAATCATCGAATTTGCGGCAGCGACGCACATATGAGGAATATGCTATCCTTGGAGAATTCGTAATTTACTGGATTTTAGAAGTCTAAGCACGAGCAACCGCGATATATACCTGGAAAACCATGCTTTTGCATGTGTGCTTCGTAGTTTTTACTGTAACCGTTGTGTCGGTGTTTGCTCAGCGTCAGTACAAACCGACGAGAAATGTTAACGGTACGGTGACCTGTGTCACAGACGTGCCGTCGAAAATAACCGAACTGCCCGCTCCGACGACACCGTACGCCGCGTGTGTTCCGTACGCCGTTAACTGCGCAACGCAGTGTCTTCGAACAGCCAACTGCACGCATTTCAACGTCAGAAGCGACCTTCGCAGATGCGAACTGTTCACCTACTCGCTCGCAAATTGCTCCGTGGTTGCGGAATGCGCTAACTATCAGGTAACATCCAAATTTTCATGTTCTTATCAGAGAATGACCATGGGTGTAAGCTACTATCACGGAGCCTCGCACTCTTTAAGAAGTTGCCGTAGAAAAAGGGGGACGGATAGGAGTTGGGCCCATGGGCGGTTCCACGTTGGGGGATGACTGGGGATGCATCCCTCCACCAGGGTTTAATCTAGGCCGTTTCCGGTAAGGAAAATTGCCCTTCCATCCCCAGTAGGACCTGCGGCCCCACACGTGGGGCTTCGCTCCTCAGTGGGGCCTACGGCCTCCATCGGGGGCTTGGGCTTGGTCTCCGACGGGATGCTGCTCCCCAGTTTGGCCTACTGCCCCCACGTCGGTTGAGGCTTGGTTTACGACGGGAGGCTGCCCCCCTTCCAGTAGGGTCTACAGGCTACGGCCCAACACGGGGGACTGCGTACCCAGTAGGGCCTACGGTGCCACACGGGGTACTGTGCCTTCAATGGTGCCGTACAACGTGGAGGAAATCAGGACGATTCGTCCAGCTGCAATGAAGACGCTTCGTCGAACGCTTCGTCGATTGTACAGTTTGGTTGTCAATGGCAACGACGTCCTCCAACATCTGCCTGACCAACCAAACTTTCAAATAAACTTACCTTACAAAGAGCATTATTATTATTATTATTATTATTATTATTATATTATTATTATTATTATTATTATTATTATTATTATTATTTAAGATGAATGACGTTACTCTCGATTAGGCTAAGCTACTATAGGCCTAGTGTTGGTTCAAATCTTTATTGCTTTGTCCAGTCGTAGTTTATTATATGGTATCTATATGCAATTGCGTTCGGTCGAGACTCGACATTAGTTTTAACATGGCTTTGATAAGATCTAGATAGTTAATTGCCGATGACTCGCGGGTCATAGGTCACGTGGGTCACAGGTCATTTCGAGTGACCCATTGCCATAATTGCTTCTGTCTATTTCGGCGTTTCATATCTTCATTGATGGACATCCCGTGTAGGCATAACGGAAAAGCTAAAGTCTTGATTCTGATGCTAATAAACGAATTTAAAGAAACTCAAAATCGGCATACGAAAGAATTCGTTGTCTGGCACAAAATGTAGGCTAATCTGGCAACAGTGTTGCATATACAGACCGGCCGAATAGGAGGGATTCTCTCCCACATAAGTCTTAGATTTTCCCCAAGACTTGCATAATTTAGGAGTAATAGCTTAAGCGCTGAGTCCGGAGGGACATCACCGAAACAAGCGGAAGAAACAAAGATCTACGTGGACAGAGACACGTGGAAAGGCTACTACTTCGCAGACAGACCACAAGTCTAACTGCATCGAGTTACAAGGTACAAGGTTAAAAATTATAGGGTTAAAGCAAGCATTTATTTCACTGTCTAATGCGATGCTAATTTCTCATCCACCTACCCCCACCCCCGAACTTCCATAAACCCCCCTGACAGAGATGAGTGTAGGCCTATGCAACGCCAACAAGGTTTCTACTGTACACTATATGCCTACTATTGAAAGATCAAATTTCGATTCATGTTTATTGTTTTCTGTTTCACAGGTTAACGGAACAAGAAGTTGCCGGAATCCTGGTAAGTAAATCCTTATCTTTTAATAGACTATATCAGCAGGGACGTAGCCAGGATTTTCATTGCGCGGGGCTATAGATTTGGTGGTATATATTGTTATATATATTATATGTAATATATATTATATATTATTAATATGTATATATGATATATATTATATATGTTATATATGTATATATATATATATATTATATATATACTGATGGGGTATATATATACCGATATAAGTAACCCTTCTCCGTCGCGACGTCCCTGTAAATCAGAGTTTAGCAGGTATGAGGTCAACGACCGTTATATGCCGGTTGCTTTTAAAATTGCAAAGAGCCAAGCCATATTATCTTATTTCACAAACATAATATACAGCTACTGCTACGAAAATTGTGAACACCACAGCCGAGTGAGAAGTAAATTGGAAATGGCACAGTAGAGTTCCGCTAAAAATACCCAAATATTAAACTCTAAATCCGCCTATGGCCGCAGAGTTAAACGGATTAAATAATAATATCATGGGACAAAGTCTGGGTTTACTAACATTTTTGCATCATCTAATTATTACGAAATGATTATTACATAATGTCTGCTCATATGAATTGGTATTTTAATACCAATATATAAAACTACCTAAAGAGGACCAACCCTCTCTATAATCTGAGACTGTTTACAATTTTCGTAGCAATAGCTGTAGACAATTGTTATTTTCCGAAAACTGGTTTAATTTAAGAATGTAGCCAGTGGCGGCTCCAGGATTTGGCAAGTGGGGAACCGTTGGAGTGCAACTTCTAATCATGGGGGCCAACTATTTGTTGTTATGTATACGTAGGCTATAGCATTAAGTATAGGGTCCCAACACGGGGACCCCTGAGGGGGCAAGCACTCAATAGGGGGGCCCCTGTGGAGCCGCCACTGAATGTAGCCAGGGTACACCGTAGACCATTATGTAGACCCACAATAGTCGCGGCATGGAAGACCTACTGTAGGCGTCGTCATTCTGTTTTAAATCAACACCTATACAGTCAGCGTGATTCCGTCGAATGTACTGTGAATGCGAGAGTTCGTCGTTTGCGTTGTCCTGGAAAACCGCGGGCGCCGAATATCTGTGGTCCGAACTGCAAATAAACATTATTGGCGTCGGTAAATGCGTACAATAACTGTAACAAAACTTGTTTTCGAAATGTAGTTGTAGTTCGTGCGCTTGGGCGTCGAACAGAATTTGTTTGTGTGTGGGGCGGAGGGGAGAGGGAGGTTTGAGGGGATTTCTGGGTAGGGAAATCTCTCCCCTTAACAGGTCTGGATAAAACACTGCAGGAACGTATCAAGGGTATTTGACCCCTGTGGTAGGGGCAAGAAAGTGAGAAGACAAGACAAAAAAACCTACCATGGGCGCCAAATACCCTTGATATGCCCCTGTTTGGCGCCTAAGCACCGGTACCCATAGTAGGGTTAAAAAATTAATTTAGCAGGTTAACAACTCTTTAATTATCAAATCATGACATTCTTTTTACGCTAGATTTCTTGCTTTTATTGATGCGAACTGCATGGTCAATGAAGCACTAAAAGTCAGTTTTCACAACAGTGTCTTGTCTTTTTTACGCCGAAATCACAAGAGCATTTATGCGCCCCCTTCAAGTGGCGCCCACGGTATCTGTCTTAGGCCGTATCCTTGGTGCGCCAATGGTGTCGAACTCTATACATCGGCTGTACTGTATTTTCCAAAATACATCTTACAATTATTATGCGTTTCTAATGACTATAATATAATAATAACGTGATTTAAAGTGGATTATGAGGCTCAATAATAATTATTATTATTCACTTCTATAGCACCAGTTATAATACCTAAGGGTATCAATCGATGGTACTTCAAATCCATCCGCAAAAGACCAGGTCATTCCAGAGATCAGTAAAAGGGAAAGAGTAAGCCAGTGTGAAAACCACTGTATAGTAATTTCCGCATTCAATAACCTAGTTTTCCGAGATAGCCTTTGAATCCGTTTACTGTTTCAACTGTCACTCCCACCTCGTCCAAACTGTTCCATTTGTCCACAAATCTTGCACTAAATTTTTTTGACAGTGTGTGTGTGTGTGTGTGTGTGTGTGTGAAATGCCTTTTGCTGCGTCTATTTGCAGGGTGTCTTCGAGCGAATGTCTCTCTTCTCAGCGGCCAGGGTCCGTTGCCGTTGAACAGCGGCGGCGTCGTTATAATGCAGAGACTTCAAGACTCGGAAAACTTTGTCCGTCTCTGGGAGGATTACAAGAACGGTTTTGGCGACATCTTCGGCTCCGATTTCTGGATTGGTAACGAGAAAATCCACCAGCTGACGAATCAAAAAGGAATATCCTACAGTCTTCACGTCGACGTATGGGTTATTCAAACGAGAATAATAACAATAATAATAATAATAATAATAATAATAATAGCGTGATTTTGAATAATAATAATAATAAAAAAAATAATAGCAGTAATAATAATAAAAGCAGTAATAATAATAATAACCCTAGCTAATAATAATAATAATTATAATAATAATAATAGCAGTAATAATAATAGTAAATAAATAGCAATAGTAATAATAATAATAATAATAATAATAATAATAATAATAATAATAATAATAATAATAAATTCTAATGTTTCTTAAAAATTCTCCTGAAAGCTACGCCATATAATCTTATGATGTTCCCGACTGTTTTGAAAAGGTACAAGGGTCCACCTCCGGCATGTGGCACTACGCCGACTATTCGTCGTTCAGAGTCGACTCGGAAAACACCAGCTACACGCTCCACCTGAGCGGATACAGCGGCGACGCCGGCGACTCGCTGACGAACCTCGCTCTACCGGCCAAGTGGAACCACGACGGACAGATGTTCTCGACGCTCGACCGGCCCAACGACCAGCACAACGGAGGCGACGACTGCGTCGTGACCAGTCCGAGCGGATGGTGGTTCAACAACTGCTTCTACGCCTGCCTCACCTGCATCTACACCAGCTGGCAGTACACCTGGTACACGCTCAGCGATCTGAAGCTCGAAAGTTTCGGAAAGCTTAGAGCCGCCAGAATGACGCTCATGCCGAACATTAGCCTAGGATTGGGAAACTTCACCGGAGCCATGTGTACATGATTGGATTAAAAATCTAACCAACAGGATAATTTATCCGATATTATACCTGATACCTGGCTTATTTGATAGTAATAATAATAATAATAATAATAATAATAATAATAATAATAATAATAATAATAATAATAATAATAATAATAATAAATATAATAATAACTGAATCTTGAGTGGTTTAGTAGGATTTCTCCAGTGTTGAACACACATTTAAGTATCTCATTATAGTAAAACGTGCTATTGATAGGTTAGTAATGTAATATGAATAAGGTTGTAACTTTTCCAGAAAAATAGACTGCCCGAAATTATTTCGGAATTATCCGGAATTTTTCTGGAAAAATTCCGGAAACTTTCTACCATACATATTGTTAAAGGTCAACATACAGCAGTGGATAAAAGAAATTATTACAGCTAAAATACGAAGTTTTTTATATGTTTGGCACATATAAGTAAAAACACATTATTATTATTATTAAATAAACCGCCAAAATATGTTACCAAGTTGCCTTAGCAACTAATCTATTCCGATTCCTGATTAAAAAAACGTTTGATAAGTTGACCTTGGTATGAAATTTCTTGATTTCATACTGTGGCAATTACTTTTGCCTGCTATTGTAAGTTCATGTATGCTGCTAATTAGCGCTCATTTAAGTAAAATTAGATGACATTATGAGAAAAAATGAATAGAAGTATTATTTTTGCAGCTACTGACAATACTGACTACAATTTTAGCTTTGTTGTTAACATATGCATAACAAATTTATAGTAATAAATAGTAGTAATAATAAATAGTAGTAATAACAGTAAATAGTAATAATAGTAATAGTAATACATAGTAATTAATGATGATGATGATGATGATGATGATGATGATGATGATGATGATGATGATGATAATAACGATGAATAATGAATAATAATAATAATAATAATAATAATAATAATAATAATAATAATAATAATAATAATAATAATAATAATAATAATAATAATAATAATTAATAGTAATGAACATTTCTCGGACTGTGACAGGTTCGTCGATGAGTATTTTACCTTTTGATGAAGTCTATGGAGCAAGTCTTTGCACGCTTCGACCTAGAACTTTATAACCGCTTGAGTGACATCTATCGAACCAAGGCCCGTCTCGACAGGAACTGTAATGATTTGTGGGTATACCAAATTAGCCGATCAATATCTAGACATATAAGTTGCCTCTCTGTCTACGATGCTTATATCCTGGTTGCTCAGAGACATCGATTAGTCAATATTGCTAGATGGGCGTTTATTGTCAGTCTCTCTCTTGGCCAAAAACTCTATGAAACAAAGTGGAAACAATAATGCTGCTATAGCGTTGATTGCCATCGAAATGCTCTTATTCTGGACAAAATGTTTTTTGAGAAAATATAAGCGATAAAAAAACCAATTTCAGTAATCAAACATAGTAGTTCATATTTTTATGAATAATCGTTCTATCCGTAGTCTGGTTGGTCGCTAGATGGCGCCGATGTGCTTTGGAATTTGAGAGAAACACCTATAAATGGCTGCATTCAGGATTTTTAAAAACTGCAGAAGTACACCAAATTTTGTGCATTTTTATCCAGGGTTTGTGCAGATATTGAAAATGAAACCCGTTGGTAGCGATGTCATTGGCGCGCTCTGTGTGTGTGTGTGTGTGTGTGTGTGTGTGTGTGTGTGTGTGTGTGATGAACCAGACGATCACAAATGCCACTGTAGAAAGAAGCCAATTTACTCGTCCGTTGTTAAACTGTGGCGTCGTAATTATTCAGCGTTTACACTTGGATCGGTGATTTTCAATCGTTCCCCTACGGAGACTAAAAGATAGGCTTCGGTGATATTACAGACCCCGACTTCTTGCTGGAAAGCAAGAGCCTTTGCTTTCTTGCCAACGCACAAAGATTTCAATAGTCATTCATATCGAGGTAACATGAATGCACAACTGTGTCCGCATCCGGAGAATCAAGCACAATTTTCTTACAAACGTCTTTTGCCAAAGGAGCCAATTAACCAACATTTATTGAGAGAGCAGGGATATTTTACACCCCCTAACAGCCCCCCCCCAAATGGTAATGCGACATTGGTATGCATACAAAATGCATACTGATTAGCTCCGGACACCCCCCCCCACTTTGAGGTCGACACCTCTCAAATTCACAATCCTAGAAATATCCCTGATATATATATATATATATATATATATATATATATATATATATATATATATAACGTTGTCAACTTATAAAACCTGTCCTTCAAAAGTTATACTGGCTACTTAATATCAGCGACGTAGCCAAGAGGGAGGGGTTTGGGGGGTTAAAAATATATTCGAGTTTCCAGCTCAATTTTCGGCAGCAAAACTTTAAGTTCTTTAACTTCCGAAAATGATAATGAATATAAGTGAGACCTACAATTTAATGTAGCCTATCTAGGGCAAAAGGCGTTAATGAGCAATTAGAAACGCCTTTTACTGTACCTCCTATCAGGTAAAAATCTTTCAGCATAAATAACACCTTAACCTTAAATTTTAAGATTTTATTTATACTGAAAGAATGACGTCACGCTGGTCTTCTTACCCCTCCTCTGTCACAAGCTGTCACAAATTCTTTGACCCATCCCCCCCCTCGAGCGTGACGACTTTATGGACGGCCTCTTGTCGTGTATTCTAAGCGAAGAGCATTTTCACGAATACCAGAATTTGCTGAACTAATTGAATCTAATCGAATACGTCGGCAAGAATAACAATTATTATTATTATTATTATTATTATTATTATTATTATTATTATTATTATTATTATTCCGCAACCATTCAGTTGTACGCGCCACGACCGCGCCGGCGTCTAACTTCCATGCGCCGCATAAACCGAAGATCTATCTGCAATCATTTTCGCATCCCTAATTCCCTTTCTTGCCATTAGCATTCGGGAGATGTTGCCTCTGGAAGGAATAACTGTATTTAGATCGCCCGTCATTCGAATTAACCAGATTACAGCGACGCTATTTCGGTGGACGACTGCGTCTCCTAAGAAACGAGTTTTCATCAGACCGGTTTCAGTCTTCGAGTTTCCAGGGCAATAGTGAATATAATCTAGATCTGTCTTGCAGATTTGGTCAAACCACCCCCTTCTTCTACACCCAGAATTATTTAAACTTACTGGACAGGCTGAGTTTTCCTTTTAGAAATCAGCATACAAAGTTTATAAACACTGGTTGACTATTCTTTTCTATTTCTCAGACTTTTTGATGACATCAAATTGTTGATAATTTCAATATAAATTAGTCACTATCAGGGCGCGATTTGTAGGGGAGAAGGGGGAATTTTTCCTCCACTGCCCAACTACATCCCCCCACTGCTACACTTCCCCAACAACTACATCCCCCCAAGCTCGACATATCCTCCCCCAACTGCTCCAGGTCACAAATCGCACCCTGGTCACTATTATACAAGGTACCTACCTACGGGAATTTCGTTCTCTTCATGTATCCTTTTACTTCCTTAAAATGATTATTATGAGAATTATGAACAACTGGCCTTCTATCTGACTCTGTAATTTAATAATCCTTCCGTTTTCATAGGCTTTCTATGGTTTATCAGAATGCTTTGCTCAAATAGACTGCCTGATTTTCATTTATATAATTTGTTTTAGTTGTTCTGAATTATGCTTTGATGATTAAGTTTCTGGATGCTTTTTCTTGCTTATATTGCACTTTTGCCATTTTGCGACTACTATTATGATTTGTTGATGTTTACAGTGTTGGAAATACCGTAATAAAACATCAATCAATTAAAAATTGATTGGTAACGAACTGTGTAGTGCCATTGTCCGAGAACCTCCGGTTTGCATCAAACGGAAGATTGTTATGTAGGCAACGGCCGAATGGCTATGCGTTTAATAAATAATAATAATAATAATAATAATAATAATAATAATAATAATAATAATAATAATAATAATAATAATAATAATAATAATAATAATAATAATAATAATAATAATAGCAAACTATGAGCCGGAGAAGAAGGAAGACCGGTATTTTTAGAAATATTAAAATCATCGCCAGTTATACTTGGTTCTTTTTACCAGACAGTGACCAATGAACTGTTCCTAATACGAATTTGCCTCAACTGCGACTGAAAAATATTGCAGAGAAAGACCAATTGTAATATATTTGCACTTTCTTGGGCCAGCAGGTGTTTATGTGTGTGTGTGTGTGTGTGTGTGTGTGTGTGTGTGTGTGTGTGTGTGTGTGTGTTTGAAAGACGTGCTATAGATCATTCTGGAGGATTTCCTGCGGATGTCCAATGGGTAGAACCATGCATTATGCAATGGGAACTGACATACAGGTGCGTTTATCTTTAACTAAAGCTAAATGACGCTCCAGCAAAATCAAATTCTGCGATTCAGGGCCCTTTCCAAACGCAAACAGCGGTCTTTGAAAGAATACTTTCTGTATTCAGTGTCATCTTCTGATAACGCTCAGAAAGATGACTGTGATCCAGGGTCGAGAGATTGTTTGTTGATACATCGACGGGTGATGTTTCATGTTTTTTTGTTCCGTTTACATACAAATTCGCTAGAAATATAGTTTGCTTAGAAGTAATAAGAGAAGCCATTTCAAAAGTATCAGAATTCCAAGTATATCGGGTCAGAACGAATGGACGCTTGACTGTAAAGACTCAGTGTGTGTGCTGTCCTTTCGTCCTCTCTTTCCGCCTTCAAAGACAGATCGGAATGAAAACCATAGGGGTTAACAATTTCTGAATGCTTTTGAGAGAGAGAGAGAGAGAGAGAGAGAGAGAGAGAGAGAGAGAGAGAGAGAGAGAGAGAGAGAGAGAGAGAGAGAGAGAGAAGAGAGATATAGAGAGAGAGAGAGAGAAAGAGAGAGAGAGAGAGAGAAGAGAGAGAGAGATAGGGACGGAGAGAGATAGATTGAGAGAAAGAGAGAGAGAGAGAGAAAGAGAGAGAGAGAGAGGAATGAGAGAGAGAGACAGACAGAATGAGAGAGAGAGAGAGAGAGAGATTGAGAGAAAGAGAGAGAGATGAATGGAGAGAGCATCAGATGATCGATTCGCCGTTTTAATTTAGGCGCCCATATATATTTAATTAGGAAATTAGCGTCCGATATCCCGCGGCATGCATTATATGGCCACCACAGCACCGCTATTGATCGCCTTTCAATGAATTGCCATGTAACACGAAAGAAGCCACCGGGTCCGTCTGAATACGTTTTAACTTACTCCGACGCAGAACGAATCTCTACGCCTGCACGACAGTAATATATAATAACTACATTTTACAGTAGATGGTTTTGTAGGATTTCTCGTGCGTTGGAAACCACTGTTATCTATCTATATATGAATGTTATGTTACGACACAGGAACCTGACTACCTCAATTAAAATTTGCCTCCGAATTTACAAAGCTAAATCTGATTTACTGATATATATATATATATATATATATATATCTTTATTTCGCATTAACTGCAACCAACAGACAAAAAACTAACACAAAACCAAACTTTAAAAAAGAGAGCCTAGATGACATCAAAGAATGGACTGGATTCGAAACGACATGCGTTCACAATATTTCCGCATTCCAGTGAATGCTGGACATTAACTAAAAGATGAAGTGAACAGATGCAGGCGTTTGAAATGTGGTCTTAGAGAAGACTGCTAAAAATCATTAGGCGAGACAAAATATTTAATCATCAAATGAAACAAAACAGTGTTGCAGAGGAGGAGAAAACGTTGCTCGAAGACAAATCCAATATATTCTGGACATGCCATGAGAGGGTCCTGCTCTGAACAAGCCGAAAACGTCCTCTATAGGGAAAATACGTAGGCGATAATGCTCAAGGACGACCTATAGAAGAACTTGGCTAGATTAACAGCGGAGAATGGACTGGATTCGAAAAGTACGGCATGATGGAAAGAACTGCTGATGACCAATTCATATGGAGACTGTCAACCTTCTAGTCGAAGACGACACATGATGCCAATATGTCAATATGTCAACTTATATAGCGCTTATTTCAAGACAGGCTTAGCGAAGTGCTTTACACATTTCACTTATACGAGATCTTAAATAATGATGATGATGATGATGATGATGATGATGATGATGATGATGATGATGATGATATCTGATTTTTTCTTCCTAAAAGCCAATACAACTGTATACAAATTTAAGACTTGCAATACTTTACTTCTAGAATCTTGTCCTTTCATACAGACTGACAGCCTCCTAAACCAATTTAAATCACATTATTATTATTATTATTATTATTATTATTATTATTATTATTATTGTTGTTGTTGTTGTTGTTGTTGTTTTACTCTGCGCGTGGTTAAAGATCTAGTGAACATTAGAGCGGATTGCTACCGAGTCAATGGTAGTATTTTAGTGAAATAGGATAGTAGTATAGTGTCCCTTCTCTCGTGTCATTGTCCAAGAAAGTGTTTATCCATCACAGGACGCCAGATTAAACTGTATTCAAGCGTTCTCCAGAATAGCGTTTCATTTATTATGCATGCTAAGACGACGACGCCACTGCAGAGAGAGAGAGAGAGAGAGAGAGAGAGAGAGAGAGAGAGAGAGAGAGAGAGAGAGAGAGAGAGAGAGAGAGAGACGGCAAATATAATACAACGGTCTAAACGGATTCGGATCCTAGCATCGCCACTGAAACCTCTGCGAATTAATGACAGAGTTAGATAGATTTCTTCTCTGCATGCAAATCCTCCGATCCAGTCGACTGGGAGAAAACCGGACAAAGACGCGGAGATTCCCGTAGATCCGTCTACACCCCGCACATTCGACCGATAGCAAAGCAAAACACTCACAAGCGACTTATCTGCCTTCATCCAAAATGCATGTTTGAACGACAATTAAATAGAACCTGTAATAGCGCCTAATTTAGCCGTAAAAACGGTAGGCAACCAAACGAAAACGCTAGTAGACATACAAATAAACGAATACATAGGTACGCACCATGGGCGTAGGAGCGGGGGAGGTGACCTGAGACCCGGGACCCTATTTGGGCTGGGAACGGCCATGAGATTTGTGGAAATTCGTTGAGTAGTTGGGGGGAGGTAGTACTAAGAAATAGAGGAGAATGCATAAAAGCTGAAAGGGCCAAACAGGACAACGAGTATTGTTTTGCTCGTCATCACTTTTTTAACCAGAATATGTCGATGTGCCCCCGCCCCATATTCTGGAGTCCTGGCTACGCCACTGGAACGCG
The DNA here is from genome assembly GCA_018105865.1 of Metaphire vulgaris. NCBI lineage: Eukaryota > Metazoa > Annelida > Clitellata > Crassiclitellata > Megascolecidae > Metaphire > Metaphire vulgaris. The sequence goes on from CM030856.1 coordinate 8,661,210, forward strand.
CAAAGATCAGTACCTGCGAAGCTTCTTACAAGCCATAGAAGTCCAAACTGTGCGGTTTCTTACACGGATCATTTTAAAGGCCACGAGAAATAGACAGGCACGTCGGAACGAATTTTCAGCAGAGGGCGCAGATTTTCTGAAGATAAAAGTTGTGACAACGGGGGGGTGCGTCTCTGAAAAACCCTTGACAAGCAAAAAAAGGTCGTCGCTAACTTTCCAGGAGGTGCAGCCAGGGGTGCAGCGCATCTTTCCAGGGGATGCAGCTGCATTTTCGGCACCCCCTCCCCCCACTTCCTACGTGCCTGGAAATAGATGTAATATCGTTTTGGGTCTTTGGGTCCGAGCGGTCGCAGTCTTTTGCAGCAAAAGGCTGCGAAGAAATGACTTTAGGGGAAGTAAACGCGTTTGGCTTGGCCTTACCCCGCCCCGTCGACCTGGTTCTAATCAGGATTGGATTCGGTGCGCCTTCCGCTGATGTCCTAGGCCATATGGCATAGAAGTTCATTGATTGATTGAGTCTGATATTTTTCATCTTGTGCTTAGTTTCAGTATAGAGGCATATATGTTCAACTGGTGCTTGGTTTAAAGATGGTGTAGTAGCAAACAATGACGATGAACAGATTTTTAACCAATCATTTATTTAAGCATATATTTAAGGAATAGATGCCTTACGTCATTGGGGACAAAATCTAAAAAGATAACGTCAAGTACTTGGATATATCTACGGTTTTCTTCTCTATGGCTGCGTGGTTGTCTTGCTATCCGTCCTACCGAGTACTTTCGACTGCTGTTTTGTCTGAAGCCCTTCTGATGGTCTGCATTGATTTTCGATGTTTCTCCGTCTGTATATAGGCCTATACTCTTTTCTTTCATTGACGATCAGTCGATGGCGACCAGTGATTTGTAAACTCTGATCGACGGAAGAGACGCGCCAGAAAGGTTTTGACGAAGAACGGTAATCAATGAACGAATTGACGCCGACGCTGCATTGTTTTCCCGAGGGTGCCATCACCGGTCCGGTCCTGGTTCAAAGGCATTTCCACGTCTCTAACTGCTCCGCCTCCCTTCTGCACCAGGGAAGTCGCTTTCCCCACCTCTCTCTCTCTCTCCCTCTCTCTCTTCCTTCCTTACACGCGGAACGACTGCGGAGACCCCAACTGCCCGCCCAAGTACCTCTTAATTCAATTGCGGGTTCCGGAATGAAAGCGCCGAGACGTCGTCGTATCGTTCAAGCGAAAGAAATCGCGGCAGAATTTTCCGCCTCTCCGACTGCGACGAGTGGAATAATTTGCCGCCTGAATTGACGATAGATTTCTGCTTCGTATTCACTGTGCTCCGTCGGCGGCCAGCACTGTGGCTATAGTAGCGTCTCTGTTAGCAGTAATCGTACATCGAAAACGAAAAACGTAGATTTAGATTTACTTCTACGATAAGAATCCTAAGATGTCTACGTCGTTCATTAATTGAGTTTATAAACGGTTGTTGGCGGCTACTATGAGAGTCGAGCTTCTAACCAGTCAAAATGGCACGTTAACCCATGGGCGACCGCACATTGGGGCACTTGCTCCTCCTGGAAAATGCAAATACCAATATTTCACATTTCAATGTGAAAACCTTGCTAAAATATTAACGCGACCATTGTGTTAAAATGCGTTTTGCCCCGCCTGGAAAAAATTCTGTGGGCATCCATGCGTCAACCCTCTCCTCTCTCTCTCTCTCTCTCTCTCTCTCTCTCTCTCTCTATATATATATATATATATATATATATATATATATTCATAAAAACCAGGCAAAATTGTATACCAGTTTGTTTATCTGTATGGAATGAAGGAATAGCAAATGCTAGTGGAATAATGAGAGAGAGAGAGAGAGAGAGAGAGAGAGAGAGAGAGAGAGAGAGAGAGAGAGAGAGAGAGAGAGAGGTCAAAATCGCAGTCCGATGCGTTTTAGCTCGTAAATGCCAAGGTCATTTTTTCAGGGAATTTTAAATGTCATTTTAAGCAAATGAAATTGCAGAAAGAATAAAGAGATTGAATTATAATATTTGTTTTGTTCGTCGAATCAAAACAGTAACAACTTATCGGAATGGCTTTTAATGAAACTAGTTTAGACTAGAACTTAATTAAAAATAAAAGCAAAGAAATCCATTTGTACGCTTTGGCTGAAAGCGAAAGCGATGATCTAGTAGCACAGAATCACAGACATTCATGGACCATAGATTAACTACATCTGCAAGTCCTCCACTGCCCTTCAGAATGTCACAAAAGAACTGAAAGCAACTATTGATATTCATTTTGAATGCAAGAACAGGTGCTACGTCGCTGACAGGTGCACTTTTACCTTCTGTTAAAATCACATTAGTTTGACTGCGAAAATAATTGCAAATACGAAAAGAAAACGTGACATTTTAAACTGCAGTTCTCTTTTTCTTCTTCTTCTTCTTCTTCTTCTTCTTATTATTATTATTATTATTATTATTATTATTATTATTATTATTATTACTATTATTTTTCTTATCATTTTCCTCTTTTTTATATTCTTCTTCTTCTTCTTCTTATTCTACTTCTTCTCCTCTTCTGCCTCCTCCTCCTTCTTCTTATATTCTTCTTCTTCTTATATTCATCATCATCATCATCAACATCATCTTTTTCTTATTCTTCCTCCTCCTCCTCTTCCTCCTCTTCTGTTTCTTCTTCTTCTTCTTCGTCGCACGAAAAAAGGTAATTCTGACGAAAGATCGAGAATTTCCGAGCGTGATGTCGCGGTCACGTCCGCTACAGTCCGTCCTGAAGGTCGGCCAACGACCTTCGGATGGACAGCGCGACCACCTGTGACCTAACGTCCCGACCCCCCGCCGCCGCCGCCGCCGCCGCCGCCTCGGGCGCCTCCTCCTTCATCCGCCACAGTGTCTGGTGGATGTTGTGACGAATGGTCGGGATGTAGCGAGACAGGCTTTCGTCGTGGGCGAACACCTGGCAGCTCATCAGCGGATCGAATTCGTTGACGCACTTCCGGTAGTGATGGACGAACGCCACGCCGGTCGGGACGTGGTAGATTCCGAGGTCGTCGGTCAGCGTCCGACTGACGTGGTGTATGCCGAGCTCGAAGATCGCCTCCGGTCGGACCATGACCTTCGACCGGACCCGGCTGAAGGTCTTCGTTCGAAGGTCGGATTCAAGGTCGTAGAGCACGTGACTGATCAGACCGGAGAGGAGGGGGTCGAAGAAAGCACTCTCGAACGAATAACCTACGTAGTCTTGAAAGTGGGGGGTGATATGCAACGGTCTTGTCGACCTCGCGTCTGTGCGGTTTCCGTAATAACGGTCACCTGGTGGACGAAGACTGTCGGTGCGTGGAGGTGGAGGAGGAGGAGGAGGGGACGATTGCGGATGCACACCTGTGGTCGCCAGGTGTCTTCGCAGGTGCGAGACCATTTCCGGCCAGGTGAGCTGGACGTGCGGGACGATGAACTCGTCGACGTCGTTGAAAGAAAGATAGCGGAAGGCGTGCATCGATCGATAGAGGCAGTCGTTGATGGCCACCAGCTGACCGTGGTACCACACCAGCTTGCCCTCAACCGGTAGGTCCCACCGGATGGCCGTAGCGATCCCGCGCACGGCGTAGTACCGCAGAACCTTCGAGATTTCCGTCGAGATCTCGTGGTGGTAGAAGACGAAGTGCTCGGCGCCGAGTATCCGGCTGAATTCGACGAATTCTATCAGCGTCGTCGACGGAACGTGTCCGAAGAGCGGCGGTACGCAGACACCGAAATTCTGGTCCTTCCTCCGACCGGCGTTTCTCACCCGAAACACGGGAATGCGTACGACGACGAACGACGATGCACTGCCGTTGCCGAGTCTGGCGTTGGCGGTCGTCGACATTAGGACCTCGCACGGCGGTCTTCTTCGCCGCGGCGAAGTCAGCCGGCAAGACAGAATCCAGCCGCCGTAGTCCTTGTTGTGGTTCTCGCACATCTCGTAGACGCTTGCGGCGACGGTCGTATAGTCGTCGTCGTCGTCGTCGCCGTCTTCGCCAAAGTGTTTGTTGCCAATCGCCGAATTATCCAGATCCTCCGCGTTCTTCGACGGAGCGGAGCTACCTGGCTTCTCGCGGCGACGGTCTCCGTTTCCCGTGTCGCCGCTGTTTCTGGCGTTTCTGTCCGACTGCTTTTTTGCTCTGTCCCGTGGAACGTGACAATAGAACTTCTGATCGACGGACTTTTTCAGCAGCGCGATAATTCGAACGACGGGCGCTTCCTTCGTCTGTCTGTCGTCGAAGTAGGCGCTGTAGAGATAATGATCGCCGAGTTTCTGAAATACGATTTCATCGCGCAGTTTCGTCGTCGTCGTCGTCGGCGGCGGCGGCGGCAAACAGTCTGTGACCAGCGGAAAGGAACGATCGCCGGCCTGGTCACGGTTCGACGACTCTCGCCGTCTCGCTCCGGTGACGACCGCACCGGAAGCATCCGTCGTCGGCGTGTAGCCATTCATCGGTGCGTCGGGCACACGTGAGTCCGATCGATTTGCCAACAGCCTGACCGCCTCCACAGACCCGGGTCTCGCTTTGCCACGGATGGTGCCTGTCCGTACATCATCACCATCATCACCACCATCATCATCGCTGACTAGAAGCCTCGTATGAAACAGCAGGATAATTAACAGAGAATACCCGAGCAGTGTAACGACAACGTACGGCTTATAGGACCATACGGCACGCAGGACGCCGTACGAATAGACAAATCGAACCATCTGGAACAAGAGTATACCGGCGTAATTATAACCTCACGCGTTCGATTTGGGAACGTGTCCTTCTGCCGACGAACGCCCTCTGTCGATCGATCGTGTAGGCCTATACCGTTCGTCGATTGCTTGACGGCGCAACGAATGACGAGTCGTGTCGTGATCTACGTGATGGTCGTTCGGATTGACGGAGCGCGAAGAGGAGTGCGACCAGGTGGACTGAAACCATTCAGTGAGAAGACGTTGCATTTTCCACCGAGACGAAACATCAACACCAGCTGCTCGAGTTCTACGAAAAATTTTTAATCGGAGTGTTCTTTTCCACGTATTCAATTTCTCGCATCAAAAAAGTCTAAATTACTAATCGCCGTAACCTGGCCCCAAATCGCAGTGGCGTATCCAGCTATGACAGGTATGGTAGACACCGGTGGCGGTTCCAAGAAATTATTGGTGCATGGGGATGCAAGGAATATTTAGGAAGTTGGTGAGTGGATGAAATGAATTTCTCGGAAGTTGGTGGTTGGTGGTGTGGGGGATGAAATGAAATCTCAAAAAGATTGACAAGCAAAAAGGTCATTGACAGTTTTTGCCCGGCAAATGTAAATAGAACTTTCAGAAAAAGGCTGACAAGCAAAAAACATCATCAGCTCTGTTTTGTATACAGATACTCGGTGAATATGTAGCGACGTAACGACTCGTACCGTTAAACCCCTTGAAACCGTGACAAGCAAAAAAAGCTCGGTGGAGGGGGGATGCATCCCCAGTCATCCCCAAGACCCCAACGTGTAACCGCCCCTGGTAGACACCACTTCAAAGGGGCACAATACATCCTGATCTTGCTCAACTCAGCGTAGAAAGAGAAGAAACTGAGAAAACTAACTTTCTATCTCCTTGAATCCATAGTAGACGAGTTCTAAGCAATTTGTTCCGTGACCGAACAAATTGTCCGCGGACAAAATGAAAGCGATTAAAGGGAAAACGATGCAAAAGATACATTGACTTATTTAATTTAATAATAATAATAATATCACTACTACTACTACTACTACTACTACTACTACTACTACTACTACTACTACTACTACTACTAATAATAATAATAATAATAATAATAATAATAATAATAATAATAATAATAATAATAATAATAATAATAATAATAATAATAATCGATGCTATATTCCTAATCCATCCGCAATAGTTCAAGTCAGTGCAAGAGATGTGTCAGCGGTAAACAGCAAAATTGCATGATATGCAAACAGTGAAAATGTTTGGTCTTGTTTTAGGTCTATACTGTCAACGTTTCGTTGCTATTCTTAATGACACTAAATGAAAATTCAGAACGATTGATTGAAGTACTTCTCTCCCTTTGAATCCATAAGGCTTCACATGAGCTGAGCCTAAATCTAGGGATTACTAAGCAATACAGATTTTTACTGTATAGCGACGACTTTCCTACTGGTTTTCCCAATTTGCACATCATGAGTGTCGATACCGGCTTATACTGTAATTATAGCAGCTGCTGCCTGTGGCGGTTTCAGGAATTCTTGGTGGGGGATGAAAAAAATTATAGGAAGTTGGTGGGGGTTGTAAGGAGACGAAGAAAAACAAAAGAAAAGAGAGGGAAAAGATCCTCGTTAGCGTTTTCCCACTAAATGTTAATAAACCTTGCCAAAAAGACCGACAAGCAAAAACATAAGGTCATTCGCAGTATTTTTCAATAAAAATTTAAAAAACTCACCGGAAAATAGGTTGAGAAGCCAAATAAAAGGTCATCCGGAACCCCGGTGGGAGGATGCATCCCCGGTCATCAGCATGGTGGAACCGCCACCAGCTCCTGTCGCCAGAATGCAGAAGTCATTTGACAGTGCGCTGTATATATATAGGCCTACAGCTTCAAAGGATAACTTATAATATTGTCAAGCATCGTCTTCCAACGAAAACGCAAACTGACCATCAAAGAAAGCGATGCAGATGCGAACTGACAGAGAAGCCGACTGAGTGATTGACGTAAGTGGCGAGATATGAACGATCGTATACGACAGAGTGAAGACGTTAATCGCAAAGAAACGTACAATTAATTATTATTATTATTATGGGATCGTCCTCCTTTGTGTTCCATTACGATGGCAGATTTCTTCACCCACACAATATGTGTTGAATCGATACAGTAGAAAGCCTACCAAACCACATAAAATGGCTATTATTATTATTATTATTATTATTATTATTATTATTATTATTATTATTATTATTATTATTATTATTATTATTATTATTATTATTATTATCAGGGCGGCGCTTAGGGGTGGGTCCGCGGGTCCGGACCCACCACCCAGTTTCGGACAGGGGCACCCAAGCAAATCCGCAGAGAAATTTTATTTTTCTTGGGGGGGGGTAGTCTTAGCCGGGTCCTGGTTGTGTAGATTAAATTAGACCCACCCAGCCAAAAAAATCCAGCGCCGCCTCTGGCTATTATTATTATTATTATTATTATTATTATTATTATTATTATTATTATTATTATTATTATTATTATTGAATGCCTCTCAAACTGACAGCGATGTCAATCTACAGTCTTGGGAAGCTGAGTGATGCAAACATGATCTCTGCCAATCAATCAATCAACTTCTATGGCGCCACTGTCATAATAACGCCTGGGGCATCATCCGATGTGGCTGACATCAGATCCAAGCTGAGTTAGAGCCGGAACAAGCCCGAACGGTCAAATAGAAGGAAGGAATGAGACATAATGCAGCTAGATTTACAAAATACGCTTTAGTCTTCGGGACAAAAATTTGTTTGTGCATTGCAGGCATTCAGCTTTGCTGGCGGACAAGCAAGTCGAACGATAGCCAGTTATTTAGCACGAAAAGGAACTAAATACCATATTGGACCTTTAAAAAACAAAACTGAAGACTAAATCAAACAAACTTTACGATACACACGCCCCCGCCCCCGCCCCCGCCCCCGCCCCCGGTGAAGAGCAGAACAATCTGTCTGTCCTATAGTACTCTGATACAGAGGACAGACAGCCAGCGACCGGTTTAAATCAACTAATGGCGTTGTGATGTGATGTGCAGCTGATGGACAAATGAAGCCACGGCACTCTATCCTCTCGACATAATGATTTGCAAAGAGCGCGGCCGGGGAAGGGGAAGGGGGGGGGAGTAGGAGAGAGGGGGAGGCAGGAGAGAGAAGAAGGCCAGCGAATATATTCTCGGCGTTGAGGAGAATGCGCAGTCACAATATTAGCTCATCCAACTGATTGGCTCGGGCGCTTTTGCACGTCATCTCGACGGGCGCAAAAAAATCAATCGGGAAAAATAAGACCACGAAAAATATAACAGTAAAATTTCTGGTCACGTGCTGGCAAATTACTCTTAAACGGCAGCGTATACTTCCAGTTGCATGCCAAGCGCGTGATTTATAGACCGAAAATGACAGAAAAGCACCAGTCTATAGTTAGTGTACTTGTTACTCAATGTTGCATACATGTGCCGGATATGCGGATATGAAAAATTATCCCCACCCCAATTCTTAGATTAACCCCCAAAATGTTCAGTAATTTAGGAGTTAAGGCAATTTCTCACAAAGCCCCCAATTCCCCATGGCAGGAGAGAGTGTATGCAACGCTGTTTTTTAACTATGAAATTCGCATATTATTTTTTGTAATTTGGAATCGGCGAAATTTTAGATCGTGTGAACGAAAGGTGGACCATGCAATTTTTCCGACATCAAACACCTGTAAAGGCCCCCGGATTCCCAATCAATCGATAAACTTCTATGGCGCCACTATCGTCATGCCTAGGACATCAGCCGATGGCGCACATAAGCGTGCATGACAGACGGCGGCCAAACTCACTGCTACATTTCACATTATTTTGACATTCAGTTGTTTACGCGGCTATTCAATCCGATGATTTACAGAAAAAAAAATTTCGCGCTTTTCAATCGGGTCAGCGCTACAAGATTTCTCCTAAATACGGGAACTTAGAAGAGCGTTGCGATAAATCTTTCCAACCGCCCCGGCTCACCCGTCGCCGGTGACGCCTCAGCATCGTGGATGGAATATTAAATGAACTCCACGACAAAGTAAGACGTCGACCGGAGGGCCTCTGTCTTGAAGGGCGACACCGCTCGAGGCCCGGCCCGGCCCGGCCGGCCGTGCGAACCGCGTCGCTGAGCCTTATACGCGAGAATTACGGTACACAGAGTGCCTCCCTCCACCCCCACCCCTCGAACGGCGGTCGGAAGGCCGTCGTCTAAGCCGGTTGGGTCCGTCTCGAAGTCCCTCGCCTCTAAATACTTAATAATTCTGGATCAAGCTGAGCGGAAAAGGAAGAAAGATATTTAATATAGCGACGTTAAGAACGAACCTGATTTATTAAACAGAATGCACACACATGCACGCACACACACACACACACACACACACACACACACACACACACACACACACACACACACACACACACACACACACACACACACACACACACACACACACACATATATATATATATATATATATATATATATATATATATATATATATATATATATATATATATATATATATATATATATATAGGCTTTCAGTAAAGCTGGAACATGTGACTGGTATGCATTAGATGCACATTAGATTGCATGTGGATAAGCTGATTTCAATTAATCGTATATAGGCAGTATTTCAAAATCCATCTTCTCTCATGAGATTCGGATATTGTTAGGTGCGGACAAAAACTCGAAAATAGGCTTTCTTTGTTGTTATTATGAATCTCAAATCGTATGAACGCTGTAACAAACACACACACACACACACAAACAAACACACACACACAATCAATCACAAACACAGACATATATATATATATATATATATATATATATATATATATATATAAAAAGCTAGCTAAGTTACTTTATGACTGTGTGTTATTGCATAATAAAGCAGAGTACATGTAGGCCTATGCTGTGGGGTCGATATAAAAATAATGGGGGCTGTACTGCTCCCATCCCAAATTTGTGATTCCCTCATCTTATATAGGAGATTCGTACTGCCTTAGGATTATATCTTCGACCAGTGGGACCATATCTCCCAACGCCGGAATGGCGCATTGTTTGCATGGGTGGCGGTCCGGAAATGTGTACTGAGACATGTAATTTGTGGACTGGTTTGCCAAGGTGTTGATGACATTTAACTTGAACCTTTTGTTTGGGACCCCGAACGAAGCTATCCGCGTAATATGACGGAGAAAGAACGAGAAACAAGAACTGTGCCGTCGGATACTGCTTACCCACTCCCACCTAGACTCTGGACTCCGGGGGGGAGGGATCTGACAAGGCGGCCGGGGGGAAGTCAGCTAGGGGGCTGCTGTTAGTTGATGTAGTATGCCAAAATTTCCGGGGGAATTTGATATTTCCGGGGGAAAAGGGCAATTCCCCCCGGAAACGGCCTAGATTAAACCCTGCCTCCCACTCTTGACTGATCTCTGGAATTGACTTTGCCCGGCTGATCACTAAACTTCGGCAATAACTATTTCAACTGTAGATTAAGCACCTAGGAATAAACAGCAACTAGGGTACCTGCTCCCAAAGCGCTATAGAAATTCACGAGATGTTACTTACTTACTCTTTGGTACATAAGACGGAGTCTTCACTATATATATATAAGACTGCGATTTGTGGTTTGGGGTGTCATCGGCCGATGCTTCTGTGCATTTGTGAAGTGGCGCCATATAAATATAAGATCAGATTAGATCGATTAGAATGATTATCTTCAAAACTCCGGCGTTATCGCCCACCTGCGCTCTATGCCGTTAATTTATAAAAAAACTCACGTGAATGAATTGACCGAGGCGATGACGCAACAGGTGGCAGGGTGTAAACTACAATCGCCTTCGAAAGAGTATCTCTCCGTTTTGATTTGCAACGTCCTGAATTCCGCGCCACAGTGATGTTTCTCACTCTTGCCGTCAGACGTCGACGCTGTCTTTCCGCTTCCGGTCGCGCGGCATGCATCGGCCAGAGGCAGACGATCGCCACTCGAAGACGTCTACCATCCGTCCGTCCGTCCGTCTGCACCGAAAGAACGCCGCGTCTGCCGCTGGCGTCTGCCTCTGACGTCTGCTGCTGCTGCTGCTGCCGATGCAGCTTTTGTCATCGAAACACTGCTGCTGCTTGCTGCTGCAGGGCTTAATTCGCACCGCTTCATGCCAAGTTCACACCGCCGACCAATTGCAGTACGATGCTGTTATATAGCACCGTCGTCGCCCTTTGTGACTAGGGCATTATTCTGCACATTCGCCCGTGCATATTAAGCAGCACAGCAGCGTCAGGTGTATGATATTATTCCTCAAACTCCTGTCCATCTTGAAGTCCCCCTATCTCTCTATTTTCCCGTTTCTCTCTCACCCCCCGCATTCAAGCCTCCCATTCCCTGTGTTCTTCACGTAATATGTGGGAAACCAAAGATATAATTGTATTATATAAGCAATCAGTATATATATATATATTTATTTATTTATTTATGCTGCATGTGGTTAAACCAGTCTATTGCTCAAGGGACACTATCTACCGCCATTGGGAAACCAGTCTATTTTTCTAGAGACACAATTTCAAATCCCAGGTTTACGGTTGTGGTTAGGGTTATGGCTATGGTTATATATAAATATTAATATAAGCATATATATAATATATATGTGCTCGGCTTACCGACGACTTACCGACTTATATATATATATATATATATATATATATATATACAATTATACATATATAAATCGGTAAGTAGGCCTATATATATATATAGAAGTCGGTAAGTTGTCGATATATATATATATATATATATATATATATATATATATATATATGATTTAATAATTATAACCCTGAAATAAATTAAGCGATTTCTAACAATGAGTGATAAAATTTTCATGCAGTTCCGGAAGGCATGAAAGGTTTCGTTTGCATCGAAGCTCATTAGTCTCGCAAAACACATTTCGATATTTCTTCTCAATACTGTATAGCAGTCCGCTTCATCCATACAGTATATATGTTGGCTTTAGAATCTCTCGTATGCCTACAGTCACTATGTTGTATGACTTGAACAGCGTGGTAAGTGCTTTAAAAATCCAAATGCAAGCGAAGACGTCGTCTTCTGTGGTCGGTGCACTGCGCTGCTTCGACTTCTTCGGTTGTTCTCATTCAAAGTCTGGACTGAAATTCCATTCCAGCAACTGATCCAGTCTCTCTCTCTCTCTCTCTCTCTCTCTCTCTCTCTATCTATCTATCTCTCTCTATCGTGGAAGCAGAACCAACAATTGGCGACGTCGGTAATCCGCCGAGCCTAGACGCAGTCAGAGGCAACGCGTCACGCAGACGCGCAAAGAGACATACGCAGAGAGGAACGAACAGAGAATGTCACCGCTCGAATAACCAACGCGAAAAAGGGGATTGAGAAAGGAGGAGAACTAGGAGAAAGGAAGGGACGGAGATGAGGACATCAATAGGAATTAAGATCCGGTTCATAAGGGCGGCGGCAGTGGGAGAAATGGCCGGGATTAGAGCTAGAGTCGTCGGTCGCAACGCAACACACAAAAGTCGGGGGATTGGGCGGATAATCCAGGCGCCGTTGGGAAAACGGCGTCCTAGGGAGCCGCATAAAAGCGACGGTCTCGGCCGGTGGAGGCGCCACGCGCGCCCGGCCGATGGCAATCACGAAGATGGGTTTCGCTTGTCACGAGAAACGATTCGAAGCAGGTGCGGTGTATATGTACATGCGCACTTTGCTGGCACTGGGCGCCGGGCAGTGCGTTCGCATTAGCGCGTTGCACGGCACGCACTGCTGCACCCGTTTGCCGAAGACCATATCTTCGGAATAACAAACAGGTCGTTACCGAATCTGATCTGTCCCCCTGTACTCCAAAAGGCGTAGAATTTGGGAGAAAATTTCTACGCAAAAGAGAAATAAGCTGAAAAATTGTCGACAGTAGATAAAATGTCGTCAGAACAAACAAGACATAGACATGGGTTGGGTAAACCGATGGCTTTGGTTGGGTTGGGTTAGGCTGGGTCAGAAATTTTCATGGTTATGGTGTATGGTGAGTTGGGTTGGACACAGAACCTTTTTATCGCTTAATTTTCTACGATATTTAGCTGGTTTAAGAATTTGCAATGTATTACGGTGGGTTGGGTCGGGTTGGGTCATGTATCCCTACTGTTTTCGTAGGTCGGGTCTGGAGCATGATTGGTTGGGTTTTAAAATTATGGACCTATATCAATATGTGGAACAATAAACTGATCGCCACTCAGCAGTTTCACTTTCTCGCACCATGCACAGCCGGATCTGTCCTTCGTTATGACTTCTATAGCGCCATTTTGACGCGACGATTGACAAGTCGAGGGAGCATGCTAAGTAGAATGTTCATTCGGGAGAAGGAATATGATGATGATGATGATGATGATGATGATGATGATGATGACGACGACGACGAATCAATTGTGTACTTAAGTATTGTAAGTATTGCTGAAAATGATGGATTCAAAGGTTGAAAATGCATTAAATAGAGTAAAAGTCAATAATAGAATTATTACACTTGATATTTATTATATATAAATAATATATACACACACACACACACACATATATATATATATATATAATATTATATATATATATAATTAAAGCGATGCTTCTCTAAATGTCGATAGATGGCGCAGAATAGATATGGCCGAAATTCCCCGCTGGCCGAAAATACCCCGTCCTCCCCTACAGTGTATGACATGGGCATCTACTGTATACAAGCGATGTGTACTACGTGTTAATTAATAGCATTTTTAACAGCACAATAGTGGAAGCGCAATGCAAATCCCTCCTTTAAATTCAGGTATCTTATTTATTCTGCCAAGATTTACTCCGGCACCAATCTAAATAAGCACTCTGTGTGAAAACTTTGTAATCCTAGGAAATTTTGTGACAGAGAATAGATTTTTGAAAAGCTGCGTGTCTAGTGTCGTTTCAACTGACTCACCATTTTCCGTCGCATTTCGAACGCTCTAGAATAAAACCGAGACGGAATATATTGACAATTCTACAGTAGAACGATTTGACGCATCGTGTCACCATGCAACATGGTGACACGGGAACATGCGATTTTCATTCAAGTGTTTCATATCTATGCTGATTTTTTCCATATCTATGCACCAACTGTAACAATACAGTAGTATTTGTCGTTGTTGTATATTGACAGCTTATCGACTACTTTCTTACTTATTTTGGTATATAGATGTGGAGTCTTTGGTGTGACTCTGTCTCTTCCGGTTTGAGTTTTCTGTATATAGATAATAGACCTTTTGCGAAAATTAAATATTAAAATCAACCAAATCTTATCTTTTAATATAGCGCTGCGTTCCGAGCCTCTAACATCGTCTATGAAACCTGTGATACAGGAAACCAGTTATCTTAAGAAACGGCTCATCCCTCTAACTACTTTGTAGCCATTTCGCACACGATTGATTCGACTGAATGACTAGTTGGTAAAAAGGCGGAATCACGCAATCTCTGAGCATCTGTCGTGCGCCGAATCACATAATTGGTCAGTCAACCAGAGGTCTCTCTCTTACTTTGACTCGATCAGAAATAAGTGAACCTTAAGATGCTCAGTCGGTCGCGCGACGAAACACGTGATCGCTGCGCCCCAGTCGACCCCCCACCCCCACCCAAAGACCACCACCACCGTACCCTTCCTCTGTGAACATCGACAGAAATTAATCGTGGGCCGCAGCGCGCTTCCGTACTGCAATAGGAAAATGTAGGAGGGGGAAAAGGAAGCGGGAGGGGGGGGGTAAATGTAGGATCCGGAAGAGATCCGGATCGTGATCGAACGAGGCGCCTCGGACGTTGCGTCCTGCACTTCTGACGCGGCGTTTAATATCCGTTCTCGTGCGGCCGACGTTGAAACGGACAGCACGGCGGTCTGCATAAAGATGACGGCGGCCGGAAGGCCACACACGCGTGCGCCGCCCGCCGCCGCCGCCGCATGCAGAGAGGCTCTAATGGCCTCCGACGCTGCCCCTATACTTTCATTTCTGATATCATTCTCTCATCAAAAGGTTCGAGGAACTCATTATATTGAACGCCAGTCTATTCTGGGAAATCGTCTGTCATATTTGGCGACAGATCCTATCCGTGCCCGTGTTCCTTTATTCTGTCGTCGTGACCGTATTTTCCTGTTCGTCTATAGGCGGGCAGACGGTTAGACGGTAGAGGAAAAGCGCTTCTTAGAAATGAAAATGTCACGTGGGCCTGGGTTAATTAATGCGCTGTATTGTAATTGATATTTCCGATAGCAGAAAGTCTGAGATTAGCCCTTAGAATTTTTCCAAGAAGCAATTTTTTTCTTAGATTCGAGCTAAAATGTGTTTCGCCTGCAAAATCGAGGGTACGAAAACTGCGGATAAAAATCTGGTAAAATTCAGCAAAGAAGCGGCTCCATAGAAGTGAAATGAACAATGGAGTTGGACCTTGTGTGTCAGTGTCATCGGGGATAATGCATAGTTGATGATTTACTAAGAGTATTTTAGAGAGCGTTCTACCTGATTATTTTAGAAAAAACTCTTCATCACAGAGACAATGTTTTCCCTAGAGACGTCGAACGTCTCGTTGCAATCTAGACAGAGTCTCGAATTGACCGCGGAGAGTGCGGTCAGTGAGACGTGAAGGTCCGCAGAGAATAAGTGCATTCGGCAAACAAGGTCTAGTTATATGCAAGCGACGACAGCATGACCAGACACGACGAAGCGCATGACGTCGCTTAATTCATGTTGGAATACATGCCCCCGCTCTTGCTGTCATAACTACGAATGTCACACTTTTCAAGTAAGCTTACAAGTAAAACACAAAAGCAGAAGTAACCTAAAAGATAACTTAAAATAATTATATAAATAAGGCATTAATAAATAAAGTAATGAACGTTGAAATATCAGCAGCCCAAAAATAACCAACCGTTCAATACAATAACGAATAATTGATTATTAAATTATAGGAGTATCCAGAACAATCTCTATGGTCACTGATCTATGCCCACAAGCAAGAAATCTGCTTCTGCCATTGGCGTATATTAATATACGACAATGGTTTCTATGGTTTCTGTCCACCAGTGGGCGGAGCAACCGGACTTTGTTGGTAAACACTGGATACCCCTATATGTAGCCTATATAACATAATATGTTTAAAGTGGTTAAGGAGGGCCTGCCCTGTGCGAGAACCACTATGTTTTGCCCATCCAATCTGGTATCCTATAGTACTAATGTTTATTTTGAAATCATTTACACTAGTGGCCATTACTATCATCTCGTCCAATTACCAGTTACTGTCGATTATAACCAGCACGTCGCCATATTCAGCGAATGCTTATTTCAAGTTAATCGATATATATATATATATATATTCTGATAAAATAATCTTCAATTATCCATTATCCGTCTTGGTTTTTCGTTTTCTGCAGTTTCATGACATACATTTTAACTTAACTGGGGCAAATCCTTGATGGCAACTCCATCGACAGTTCGGGTAGAAGTAGTAAGTGCCCAACGAGCAAAACCAGAGAAAAGACTCGCCCATGAGTTCCCGAGTTTTTCACGCATTAACCTACTCTCTTCGATCATGCTATACCCACCACCCCCTCAATTCTCTGAACGGTTTTGCGCAAGTCACACGACCGATCTCACCCAGAATATGAGTCCCAACCCCTCCCCGCCCCCGCCCCCGACGCGCCCCTCTCCTGCGCTTCTTAACTGCATCGATCTCTCCAGTTCATAAGACGATTTTGACGACATACGAACGTATCTCGCCAACCACGGCGTCCACAAACGCTTCGATTGTAAACTTCCGGCCGTGCCCCTCTAATAAGCTGGTAATTCGGTTCGACCACGGTTCGCTGGAGCCGAGTCGCTTTGGACGGAGCGAGAATGCTGTCCGTGGCTGCTTCTTCGGCGATCGGCGACCGGAGGTGGGGGGTGGGGGCGACGGCCGAGGTGGCTTTTAGCGAATTATTGCGACCGGTCAACCGTCCTTCTACGGTCGCCCCGGTCTCGGGTCCCGCGGGGGATTCGAATGGAATCGTGCGCTAATTAGTTTTTCTCCTCCGTCGTCATCGATACTAGCCGATGCTCCCTAGGTGGCGCCCTCGGAGTCGGGAAATAATTAGGCACGATTTCTACAGTTTTATTTTCCTGCTTTCTTCTCTCTCCCTCTCCCTCTCCCTCTCTCTCTCTCTGTCTGTCTGTCTGTCTGTCTGTCTGTCTGTCTGTCTGTCTGTCTGTCTCTCTCTCTCTCTCTCTCTCTCTCTCTCTCTCATAATACACACACTCCGTTAACATGGACTAGGATAACATAGACTCTCAATCAACTCGAACATGCGCAGTACATGGACTCTCCTGTTTTATATATATATATATATATATATATATATATATATATATATATATATATAAGGCATATATATATACATATACATACATACATACATACATATATATCGTTCTCTCTCTCTGTCTATCTGTATCTCTCTCCTCTGTTGTTTAAGACTCATCAATCAACGTCGCAGGAACTTTCCACTGTTTCAAATTGTTCATTTGGATTTGATGATTAAATGATTAAATATCTCACTAGAAATTTCTCTGACTTAAATATACGCGCTAATTCATCATGGACAAACTTTGACGGAACATGTATAAAGTATTGCCGACAGTTTTCTCTGAATTCTAAAAATGAGTTATGTTGTAATGTTGCAAGGACGGAGTTGGTTCCTTTGAAAAATTCGTCTTCTCAAAAGGAAATAATCGCATAATGCCACGTTCTCAATTGTCATCCACAATCGAATTTACAAGGCATAGCAGATACCAATCATTGGCTTGTCTACAGTGGCGGTTCCAGTTCCATGAAAAAATAGGAAGGAAGTTGTTGGGGGATGAAAAGTGAAGAAGAAGAAAAAATAAAAGAGAGAAAAGGGTAATTTTTAATGTTTGCCCACTAAATTTATTAATAAACCTTGCCAAAAAAGGCCGACAAGCAGAAAAAGAAGGTAATTCGCAGTATTTTTCACTGAGTTTTTAAAAACTCACCGGAAAATAGGTTGACCAGCAAAAACAGGTCACCCGGAACCCCGGTGGGGGGATGCGTCCCGGTCATCAACATGGTGGAACCGCCACTGGTTGTCTATACCGCTACACCCGCCGCTACAGAAGCTCTTAGCGCGCCTACGCAGAGAAAAAAAATCATTTAGGTTTAAATATTTACAATTCGTGGAAATCCGCAAGTAAACTGTACACTGTATATCGGGTCAGGCATCAAACATTTTCTGGCTCGAAGAATTAACAGTCAACGGTCGATTTGTGTCAGGCGATAACAGATAATATAATTGTGG
This sequence comes from Metaphire vulgaris, assembly GCA_018105865.1. NCBI lineage: Eukaryota > Metazoa > Annelida > Clitellata > Crassiclitellata > Megascolecidae > Metaphire > Metaphire vulgaris. The sequence continues at coordinate 8,679,379 of CM030856.1, forward strand.
TCAAGACGACGATCGTTTTTGTATTTTACCAATGAGGAGACAAGTTAACGCCAGCTAAGAATCTACACTAAGTAAAGTAAGTAAGTAAGTAAAATCTCGTGAATTTATAAAGCGCTTTGGAGAGCGGTACCGTACTATATAGTGTCTACTTATTCTTATACGCTTCGTGGAGTCATCCGATGACAGATAAAGCAGAAGTCGAAAATTACCGTGTAACCTCTCTCTCTCTCTCTTTCTCTCTCTCTCTCTCTCTTTCTCTCTCTCTCTCTCTCTCTCTTTCTCTCTCTCTCTGTCTCTCTCTCTCTCTCTAACCCAATAACTGTGATCTTAGCAGAATCGACTGATAACTGCTACAGCGACGGCGATTATGAAGTTCTCGGCAGTTATTTCGACCATTCCGGTTGCCATGGCAGCGCGTGATCTCGTTTCCAGCGCAACGCCGGGCACCGTTTCCACGCACACCCCGTCGTCGTCGACGTCGTCGTCGTCATGACAACGGGGCAGCAGTGCGGATCTGCGACCACCACCCCTCCTCCCACCAATCCCTCCTCCCCCCATCTCCGCTCCGTCGTCGGCGTTTGCAATAAACGTTTCCAGTGGGCGGAGGTGGTGGTGGTGGTGGTGGTGGTGGTGGGGAGGAGGGAAGGAATGAAGGAGACGTGGAGGAAGGGGGTGCCTCTGGTCGATAATTAGATTCGTTTCGTGAGATTGGGGCTTCGTCGAGCCGAGAAAGAGAGAGAGAGAGAGAGCGGCCAAGTGCCATATTGTTCCGCCGAGCATAAATGGCTCGACTGTGTTAGGACCCGACCGACTGTACGCCGTTCGCCGTCACCGGTAGAAGCCATGGTCGCTTAGGAGAACAGGACGAGTCTTAAGCCACAGTTGGATTAGACGACCGGTCGCCGACAATGCCGAGAGGGAGAGGGAGAGAGAGAGAGGGAGAGGGAGATTCGGAGTCTGATTCGCAGATAAAATAGCGGACGAGAAAAGGAACGGGGATTTATTTATGAGGAGAGAAGGCGAAAAGGACGTTCGGTCGTACGTCATTATTGCAGATTTTCTTTAAAAAATGTCTCCTTTTTTCGAACGGCTATTTCTCAGGCTGTGCGTTTGCCACCCATCACGCCCCTAGAAAAAGAAAGTCAGCGCTTACGTTTACCTACCACACCCCCGCACCAAAAAGAAAGTCAGCAACTACAGGAGGAAAGTCTTTAACAAGAGAAACAAATTTAGACTGCACGAACTTCTGGTTTCATGATAGGTCTAGTCATTAGAGATAAAGGCAAACGTTTAATAAGATAAATGAATTTCAAAGCAGAATTTTATACCAGTTAACTTAACCGTTTAGTCTTTTAGCCATCGACAGGATTCGAATGATCTCCGACTTTTAACCTACTCAAAAGCTTTCCGAGATGAACAGAAATGTTTTTTTAGAATTTAGACTTTTAGAATTTAGAATTTTAGAATCGTTTAGAATTTTGTAAAATCGTATAATTGCAATCCATGGACGCAAATTCTTTTAAGCTCATAAATCGCTAGGCCAATATTCGATTCTCCATCATGTCTTAATTATATGATATCCACTTTAGCGCTACACAAATCATATTCACCGTATTTTAAAAATATTTCTATATCTACAATGTGTAAAATGTTATAGCGAAGTTATGGCGATTTTTCAATGCACTGTATCGTATTGCACTTGATTTTCCCTGTTCTTTTCTCTAAAATTGTCTTAATCCGGGCAAGTGCATTCAATTTGCAATATTTGCTCTGATTGATTGATTGATTGATTGATTGGCAAATTTTTCCGTTCACTAATTTGCTACGTTGACTTTTCTTCCGCAATTTAGCGCAGTGCTCAAAACTGTTGAGAAATGAGAATGGCAAGAAATTAGAATACTCGAAGATAATACGCGAATGAGCGAAGTAATTCGTAAAGACGTTATTTGCTCGTTGGAGACTTTTTATCCGAAAATGTCGACGTGTCCAGGGATATTTTGCATCCCTCCCCAACACCTCCAAATTTGAGATAAACACTCCCCCAACACCCCTTCCAATTTCAGCTATGGGATGACTCTTTTTTTCTTTTTTTGCATGCCAGACTTGTTTGGCAGGGTACCCCCCAGAATCTACAGACACCCCGGTAATCGATAATCCTAGAAATAACCCTGGATGTGTCCCTCCTATACAGGAAACTCTGGCTACGCCAATGACCCCTAGATGCCCTAAGATATGTTTTGGCCATTAGCAGTGGCGGTTCCAGGATTATTTCTTGGCGGGGATGAAACGAATTCATAGGAAGTTGGTACGGGGGATGAAAAGAGAGGGGAAATCAATAAACTTTGCCGAAAAAGAAAAAAACTGCAATTTTCGCCGAGTTTTACTAGACTTTTACTGAAAAATAGGTTGACAAGCAAAAAAGTCACCCGCAGTTTTCCCCGTCATTTTACTTGACTTTACCCAAAAGTAGTTTGACAAGCAAAAAAAGTCCGGTGGGGGTGCATGCCCTCTCATCCCCCACGTGGAACCGCCACTGGTCGTTAGACGCCGGATTAAAAGCGTTGAGTTGAGCTTCAGTTGAATTACTCAAGGTCAGTCTATAACACGTAGACTGCGAAATGAAATTGGTCGATAGCAAATTTAGGTACTATCTTTGTTTCCTTCAACAAAGCAGATGATTCAGGAATTTCGAAGATAAACAAGACAGACAGACACAGTAAGACCACGTAACAACGAGCAGAAAATCTAGCTTCATGAAAAACGTCTCTACTTTAGGCTGCAGGCAGCGGCATAGCCAGGGTTCCGGAATACGGGGAGGAGGGGCACGTCGACATTTTCCTTTTTCGGGTATAAAAGTATCTGACGTGAATAAAATGTCGTACAAGTAATTCTTCGCACATTCTCATATTCTCTTCGATCATGCAGCCTACACCTCCACCCTAAAAAATCTTAACGGTTTTGCACAAATCTCACGACCGGTCACGTCCGAAATAGGGGGCCGCCCGCCCCGCCCACCCCCGCCGTGGCGACTACTACCCCCGCTGGTAGACTGCGACCGCGTGCGCATACTCTGCTCCGACCCCCCCCCTCTTTTCGCTTTTCATCGCCAACACAATGGCGACAGCTTCCACAAATAAAATATCAACGCTGATAGAACATCCGGGACACGTCGATGGGAGGAAGTTCAATTTCTGAAATTACGGAGACCGGCTCGATAACGTCAGAACGGACTCCTAGGCAGAAGGAACTGGACGAGAAGCAAGATCTTCTCATATCTGCACGATTATGCAGTATTTACTGCATTTGCGTCACGCGAACCGAATATTTAGTCCCTACGGTGTACAGTATTTGCTCTTTACTTTTAATTTCAAATAATAATCAGGGGCGTAGCGACGGGGGAGGTATATCGGTGTATATATACCCCTCAAAAATTAGACAATCTTAAAATTTCCATTGTGTTTTGTAAGATTTTCAAAGATTTTAAGATTTCTTCTCCCACCCCAAATCACAGAATACCCCTCAAATCAAATTCCTGGCTACGCCCAGCTGATATTACGCATACATTTCTAATGTGAGAATTTGATTGCTTTTCATTATTTGTGAAGTTTACCCTCCAATGACACTAAATAAAATTGATTTTTTAAAATTTGATTCGATTTGAAATGGGCAAGTAACTGATTTGGCCACAGATTGTATACACCGGTTTCGCGTTCAATGCGCTGTGAACGGTCAGTCTGGCGCGTGCATTTATCGGCGAGTGGCATTCGACGGTGTTAGTCGGACTAAGGAGGGCAGTGAAGCAGAGTCCGGCAATAACTCACGCCACGTAGCGGTCGCCGGAAGAACTTAATGAAGCCTTTCAGCTCCGGCTGAAGCTGAACGGAATACTGAAAAACGAAGGCCCGCATGCTGTGATATCGACCGAAGACATGACAGGGCTACACGGTTTTATTAAAAAATGGTCCAGGAGTTATACTCCAACTGCTTTCGGTCGTCATCTTGTCGATTTACGCGCACCCACGCTGTAGGCGTAATCTAAACAAAAAGATACAGGAGCGTTTAGACCACGACAGATTAAGCGAATTATACGTCCGTCAAAAAATTACAGGAGCAACAAAACTTTTGCCAAACTATGTCAAAATTGTTAAAATGTTGCATAGGATCTCTCTCTCTCTCTCTCTCTCTCTCTCTCTCTCTATATATATATAGAGAATATATATATATAATATATATATATATATATATATATATATAGAGAGAGAGAGAGAGAGAGAGAGAGAGAGAAAGAGAGAGAGAGAGAGAGTATATATTTATCTGTCTCCGGACACTTATATATTGTTTATATATATATACACTATATATATATACAGTATATATATACTGTATATATAGTGTATATATGCAGTGTATATATACAGTATAGATACAGTATACATATGAGGAGCAGTCTAAGATCAGCATTTATTTTTACTCCTTTGGAGGCTCGTACAGTATTTATTTCGTTTATTCAATCCGCCCAACACCATACGCGCGACTTTTGCCCGGCTTATACGGACGCATGCCTTTGGCAGATGAGATAATGGCTTCGTCGAAATTTCTACGTTTCAGGCTGGTTGCGCTTTCTATGAGGATAGCATCAATGCGACACTTCTGGAAAATGCCCCAACTGTTTTGCCTGCTATGCGACGGAGCTAATATATTACAGTATAAGATTGTCCGCAAATTAATTATTTTCCCTCACACTATCTCAAAACTACCATAAGGTCTGCGCAATGATGGACATCTCGACAATATGATGTTCTAGAATTGTACACAGTCTTGATCTTTGCTCAAGGATCAGATGCAGAGTTGTTGACAGGGGCGGTTCCACGTTGGGGATGACTGGGGATGCATCCTTCTCACCGAGCTTTTTTGCTTGTCAGGGTTTCTGGGGATTTAGCGGTGCGAGTCGTTACGCCGATATACAGGTATGTCAGCCAGGCAGGGTTATTTCTAGGATTGTGAATTTGGAGGGTGTCCGGAAAATCTGGAGGGGTGTCGGAATTTGGAAGTCTCTGCCCGAAAAGTCTGACAAGCAAAAAAGGTCATCCGAGGATAAAAGTTGGGGGTCTCCTCCATTTGGGGGTGTCCAAGCCTAATTAATATGCATTTTGTATACCTACCATTGTCACATTACCAAATTTTGGGGGTGTCGACCTCAAATTGGGGGAGAGGTGTTAGAGGGGTGTATAAATAATCCAGCCGCCAGGTATTTGTATGCAAAAAGATCGGATGACCTTTTCTTGCTTATCAGCCTTTTTCGGGAAGTTTCATACACATTTGCCAGGCAAAACACTGTTAATGACCTTTCCCCCCTTTTTCACTTGCCAACCTTTTTCGGGATTTCATTTCACTCCCCCTCCACCAACTTCCTATAAATTCATTGCATCTCCCACCAACTTCCTAAAAATTACTTGCATCCCACACCAAGAATTCTTGGAACCGCCACTGGTTGTTGATGTTTTGCATGGCTTTGTAAATTCATCAAAAAGGTACTTTCTCAGGTAAAGGTAGGGCCTACTTGGATCCGAGCCATTACTCAATTAATTATTAATTATTAATCCTATTCGTATAGAGCAGACCACAAGAACAGCAGAAGACCGTAACACTTGGAGGAAGGTTGTGCACAATGCAGCCAGTGGCGGCTCCAGGATTTGGCAAGTGGGGGCCGTTGGGGTGACAACTTCTAATCATGGGGGGCCAAACATTTGTTGTTATGTATGCAGCATTAAGTATAGGGTCCCAACTGGGGGGCCACTGGGGGGCCAGGCACTCAATAGGGGGCACGGGCTCCCCTGATCCCCCGGTGGAGCCGCCACTGAATGCAGCCAATCTTCGGAGCGAAGACGGTTAAAGCAAGACAAGACAAGAGTCTATGACGATTTCTGTAGAAACGTACGGACGAAAGATTTGTTTAAAAAGTATATTATTGATTCATTATCTGAATGCATGGGTGTTCACGTTATTTTAAAGGCAATGTTCTATAATCTCTACACACACGTAGGGTAGACCTACTTAAAATAGCTATGTGCTTAAAATACGCTATGTTATAATAGCGACGCTGGTGACTGGGTAGGTCTGTTAATTATGGAAAATCAGTAGTCAACGTTCACAAAATTACCTAAATAGCCCATCTAAATTCTTGAAAATTGCATGCCAGTCGCATTTATGACCGATCTATGTCCGTAGTCACGCAAAAATGAAAATAATGAGTTACAAGCAACCGTGTGCATAAGATATTCTAAATCAGAAATTAGGGGTTTGATGAAGCTCATTAGAATTTTGTGCAAGAATCTGCTAAGGATCGTATTGAAATCCAAATTGTTATAAAAATGTTGGAAAATAAGATTTTGGTGATTCAGGTATAGTTATTTCCATAGACAAGCCTATGAAATTGAATATGCTTAACGGCCTTTGCGGCTACTACAGTCTTATTTGAGGCTCTAAATTTTCAGGCCTTGGTACTTTTTTCTATACAGAATTTCGGTTTGCGTCACTGATATAGACCAGCGATACTGAAATTTCTAAATCTCTATAATAGAAATTGTACTGTTATTTTAAAAAACCAGCGATTCGAAGTTCTCACTTAGACAATCTACTATGCATAATTTTTCCATGGCAGAAATGACTGACAGTTTATATAACGAAGTAGCTTTTCTCAATGAGACGTTTCGGCCACTGTGAATTTTCAAAAAACCCGTTGACATTTGACAGTTTGATTACGTTATTTTCTGGTCACGAGCTCAAAATAGCGCATTCGTAAAGCGAAGAGAAAGTCACTCTATAGCAAGCGCTCATGTTTGAAATTCCTCTACTTAGACATTTTTTTCGGAAGCATTGAAACAGCTCGAAATGATTTCTCTTTCTTCCCCAAGCCTCGTCTTTGGCTTCCTTCCTTCCTTCCTTCCTTCCTTCATTCCTCGTCTCTGTTTCCGGTTTCCTGTTTTCACGTAATCTGGAAGCTGTCCATCTCTCTCCCTCTTCTTCTCCCCGCCATCTCTCTCTCTCTCTCTCTCTCTCTCTCTCTCTCTCTCTCTATATATATATATATATATATATATATATATATATATATATATATATATATCTCTCTCTCTCTATCTTTCTCTTTCTCTCTCTCTCTTTCTCTGTCTCTGCCGCTGTCTATCTGTCTCTGTCTGTGTGACTGACAGATACTCTGTATCTGTCTCTGTCTCTGTCTCTCTGTTTCTCTGTATCTGTCTCTCTGTATCTGTCTGTCTGGCTGACTGTCTTTCTCTGCCTCTGTTTCTCTGTCTGTCTGATTTTGTCTCTGTCTGTCTGTCTGTCTGTCTGTCTCTCTCTCTCTGTCTGTCTGTCTGACTGACTCTGCCTTTATCCCTGCCTCTCTGTATCTGTCTCTCTGTCTGTCTCTGTCTGTCTGTCTGTCTCTCTGCCTCTGTATTTCGTTCTCTTTCTCTCCGTCAATCTCTCGATCCCGCTGTTGTTGTTATCATCGCCGTAGGAGACGTTCAGCGTCGGAAAGGGTCTCGTTGTCCGGCGGACGCACTTATCAGCGCTCAGGCGACCAACACACGGGTCAGAAGCGGAGCAACGCCTGATGCCCCGTCTACGTTGGCAATATGCATTAGGCATGGAGAACGGAAGCCAAACACGCAGCTTCTCGGCTCAGCAGACGCTGCGCTAACAATGCAGCCAGATAGTACATCAGATGCTATCGAAAGGAAATCTACAGTCATTTCGGCGCAGGTTCAATTTCTATGGTACGCGTCTTACACGCAAAAATACGCAGACCGGTCTCGTGTAGGCCTAATTAGGAATAATTATTATTTCGTCTACTAATGGCCATAATTTAGAAAATAAAGGTTTGCCATAGAAATGAGAATTATAGTCGAAGGTTCCCACAAAAGCTGATGCGATTTATACGTAAGACTCAAATCGTAACTTTTGAGATACTCTGATACCCCGCTATATGGCTTCGGGTTGATGATGTGGGCAGAGATATTTTTACATATCCTAAAGCCCCTCAGCACCCCCAATTTGAAATCGACGCCCCAACACTCCGCCAATCTCAGCTACGGGATAGGCTAACCATTTTTTGATTGTCAGACTTTTTGACAGAAACCCCCAGAATTTACCGACCCCCTCCCCCCAATTCATAATCCTAGAAATAGCCATAGATGTGGGACGCTATCCTTAATGTAGAAGTCATTCCGTGTTCAATAAAAACCATAATTTTCCCTCCTTCTTACTGGGTCATCGAAAAGGAATGATAATAAGACGACGACGACAACGACGACAACGACGACAACAACAACAACAACGATGATGTATTCAATCGCTTTGCGTCCCGAGAACTTGATCTTCAAAATACGGATGTCCTGGATTGATCGGTCTTTCCTGAAATCAATTTTGTGATTTTTCTTCTTAAATGACTGCACAGTGTACAGTATCTACCGTTTACTATTATCGCGTTTCGACTGTTCAAGAAATCCAATTCGTACCCTCCCCTAATTTGTACCCTCCCCCTCGATTCCTCCCCTAAACTCCCAAAATTGTGGGCATTGTCACGTTAATATAGTAAGTGTGTGAGTTAATACGTCCGTTCTTTATCTGGACATATCCATACAAGTTTATGGTAGGTTCTGTGACGAAAGTTAGAACATGAAGTCTTACCTTCAAGAAAATTGACACTGTTCTGGTTGTTTTAATAGCGTGGCCATTATTCATGCAATTGTACAGTGTACATCATACTGTACATACTGTACATCACGTATAAATATACATGTATGCACCTTATGTCATATTTAGGAAACTGGGGGTCCTAGCCAAGACATATTTTGAGGGTCCAATTCTGGCTTTACGAATGTGTGCCGTCGACACATTTTTGACGAGATCAAATAATTCCAGAAATCAATTACTTCACTTTCGAAGCACTAACGATAGAAGAAACAATTAAAACAGTAAGTATGTAAGTAAAATCTAGTGGATTTCTATAGCGCTTTAGAAAGCAGCACAACAGTAGCTGCTTATTCATAGGCGTTCAGCATTTCTTAAAATAACTATGGAAAAGGTGAAAGATCAGCCAGGCAATACAAACACGTCCATGCACAACTTTTCTTGACCAAATTACAAGTGAGCGAAAGCCATTGGACCTCAGTTTGCCTTACCCTGTCAATGCTAGGAATGCGGAAACCAGCTACCAGTGGAACCATCTGAACGGTAATGTAACAGAACAATTTATATAGCGCTGTAGAAAGTTAAATGCCAAAATCAAAAGCGGTTTGACAGTGATATGCCGTATAGTAGGCCAATTTGTCATTGAGCTAATAATACTGTACATCCGCCAAATACAGTGTACAGCGAAACATGTCTGCGCCTATTACGCAGATGTTACACCAGATGGACACAACAGAAAATTAATTTGCTTCCTCCATTATAATATACGGTTATTGTACATGCACTAAAGATCGTCTTCGTATACAGTAGTCATACGCGTAGGCATATATGATATGTTGGACTATTGTTGGTTCATTATTGAATCCTTGTTAACACATGCAATATTGCGGACATTTCTCTAGATGCATCAACTTGCTTCCGATTTAGAATTTTTCTACATGTCTTTTTGTCGATGATGCCACACTATAGGGCCTAAGTATAACATACAGTGGCGTAGCCAGGGCTCCGGAATAGGGGGTACGTCAATATTTTCGGGTAAAAAGTACCCGACCAGTTTTAAGGGATCGTCAAGAAGTTATTCACACGTATTCTCCTCGATCATGCTACCTACCTCGCCGACCCCCCACCCCACCCCCACCCCCAAGAAAAAATCCCAACGGTTTTGCGGAAATCACACTACCGGTCCCTGGCACAGCTTCGTGCCTCCCTCGCGGGTACGCCGATGTAAGAATATCTCACTGAATTAATCTGTTTCGAGATAATAATATATCCTGTGATTTGAGTCGTGAAAATCCATTCGATCTCTTCGAAACGCAAGAAACCTTACGCGGCATTTCGAACGCCATCGCAGCCCGAAATCGCATTTCCTTTGACGTAATTACTCGACTCTTCCAAAGGCGGATCAATTGATTATTCATCGCTCGTGTAGACGTATCTGGAAAATGCAATGTAGACAGGTAACGCAATGCGACCAGCATCTACTATAAAATCAAAGACTTGTCCAAAAATTTAGTTATAACTAATCTCACAGAATAGCCTAAATGCAGGTCGTACAGTGTTGCATACAGGTCGGACAGAAGGAAATTCTCTCCACCTCCCCCAAGACTTAGGCCCTCCCCCGCCCAATATGCATCTCGGTGTGTAAAGAGATGACAATTTCGCACAATCCCCTCCCCCCCAGAGGCGTAGCGAGGGTATCCGGCGCCCGGGAGCAAAGTGAACCGTTGGCGCCCCCAACACTGCTGACGAGCAAAAAAAGGTCGTCACATCGTTCTCTCGGCGCCCCTCCCCTCAACTCTCTACGGCGCCCCTCTCCTTATACTCATGACGAGCAAAAAAGAAAAAAAGGTGTATCCGCACTTGTTTCTTCTCATTTATTATGCATTTAACTGTTTAACTTACCCCAAATACCCGATTTTGGCGCTCCTCACCTCGGCGCCCGGGGGGCATATGCCCCCACCTACGCCCTCGCTACGCCTCTGCTCCCCCTCAGCCCCTGAAACTACTACTGGTCGTTACGGCGCAATAAGTTGAATTTCCCTTTAGATGTCCCACAGAGCTCCGCTGTTTATAGATCTCCTATATTTAACACCCAAGTGATCGAAGAAAATGCCTTGATAGGCCCCTATCTAATTATCACTAACCTTGAGAGTCGAAGACTTGACCTGCGTGTTCGGTTGTAATCGTCTTTGCGATAGCGTAAGATCGAGTCCCAGGACGACAACTCTGAACCGGCAAAGTCTAGGCCCTACATACCTCATGCGATTCATTGTATAGCGTCCCCTTATAGCGTTGCTGTTAACGAACGTTTGAGAGGTTAGGCATATTTAGACATTTTGCACGCGGACACGGTGTTAGTTAACGGCTACGATATTCATTGTACGATCGTAGTTAGGACCTACTTAGAATTTCTATATTAAATTGAGAAAATACAGAGAAAATATATTAATATTACTGAAATATCAATTTTCTGCGCTTACTGCAAGGGTGGAAGTACTTGGAAACAATTTTCATTCAAGGTGAATATTGATTGACGTAAACCATTTAGTGTTGTTAATAAGCGAATGGCATTTAGGTCTGGGATGGATGGTCATTGGCAGTGGCGTAACCAAGGGGGAGGGGTGAGGGTCAAACCCCCCCTTGATTGTCCGGTCATAAATAATTTCTTATTGCGGATCAATATAGTTGTACGTGCCCATAAACCTAAATAATTCTCTTAATCAAGCAAATTAATAGTTTATGACCTTTTTGCTTGTCAGGATATGGGAATCGTAAAAATCATAATCATAACCGAAGTTGGGAATCGTAAAACTCTCCTCCCTTCTGTAAATCCTGGCTACGCCACTGGTCATTGGTATAGCGCCAATTGTATAACATGCGGTCTGGTTTCAAGCTTCGGGCCGATAGAAGTTTTGACAGTGCTTGACTTACGCCTATAGGTGAATTAGAAAATCGATGTAAATTTCCAATTTATATAGCGCGTCGCACTGGTTATTACTATACCAGCCTAGGCACTTTGTAGACCAATCCGGGCACTGGGCTAGCCAAGAGGGTCAACAGAAGCGGAATCAAATGTTTTGATGCGATATTTGAAAACGGGGCGACACCTGTTGAGCGACCGATGAAATATTTTCATCGTGGTCTGAATAACGGTGTGATCGTAAACAAGGTAAAGATGACTCCATAGGCAGAGGCGTAGCGAGGGTATCCGGCGCCCAGGGGCAAAGTGTACCGTTGGCGCCCCCAACAGTGCTGACGAGCAAAAAAAGGTCGTCACATTGTTCTCAGCGCCCCCCCAATTATTACGGGAGCCCTCTTCGTAGTAGTGCCTGACGAGCAGAAAAGGTCGTCACACGTGTTTCTTCTTCTTTGTTATGCATTTCACTTACCCATATACCCGATTTTGGCTCCCACCCCGGCGCCCGGGGGCATATGCCCCCCTGCCCCATCGCTACGCCTCTGCTCATAGCAGGGCGCCCATCCCCTGACTGCTGGAAGCAGGTTCCCCCAATCCTGTCCTCCTTTCCTCCCCTGCCCTTAAACGAGGGTCCGGCAGGGATTTATCTGCACCACATTATTATTATTATTATTATTATTATTATTATTATTATTATTATTATTATTATTATTATTATTATTATTATTATTATACGAAAAAGTAGCCGTAGGCCTATAAGACTCGACACTGAACATTGACAATCCCATCCATGCAAATTCGTGGAAAAAAGCCTCAGGGTCCCAGGAAAACCCCGAAAAATTTTTGAAATCAATAGGTGCTCGTAGGTGAGTTTCAGTGCATTTTGGACATTAAATCGCATACTTTGATGCACCAGGGTAGGTCTCATACCAGTAACTTCTAATTCTTAATTTCTGGGAAATTCCAACAGCACAAAGCACTATTAAATGTAAGTTGAAACTATGGAGAGATATCGCAGTAATTGCGCTGGAAAACTATTTAAAATTACCTGCAAATTATCCATTGACAATATGACCACATCCAAATGCAAATAAAATAAATGTTACTTTTAGTATTTATTTTAAAAATTAGATTTCTCCAACAGCCACACCTACATTATTTTACATAGATGTTAGAGGCATTAAAGCTGCAACAACTGCAAATTGGGTAACTAGACTTAAGGCAACTGACTGAAACAAGCAAATTATAATTATTAATTTATTATTAACAGTATCTAATTGCACCGGCTTCACAGTTTTGAATGGATTGTAATTTGTTGATGGAGGTCTTTGGAAGGCTGCAGTAGTGGAGGGAGTTGCAGGGAGTTGCAGTAGTCAATTTGGAATGTAAACTTCATGTGAGTCTATTAGTTTGTTATAAACGATTTATATTTCACAGGAAGTTTGCACTCTTCATCATTAGAATGACTATGTAAAAGTTACAATAATAATAATAACATTTTATGAATGCCTGATAATAATGAACTTGAGCTTGAATTGAGTACCGGTAATCTTATATGAAGTTACAAAATTGCACTGCAATTAAGCCAGTAGTTGCGCAGTCATTGAGGGGCTTATCGAATAAATATACTACTCTAACGTGATACCAAAACTCAGGGGGGAAATTTCTTCCCCCCCTAGGTTTTTCAGGAAGCATTTGCTTCCTTTCCCCCCTTGTGTGGGCGCCCCTGGTTCATAGGTCAGCAAGGACCCTTCGGAGAGCCGAGGGGTTAGTGCCTTCAGTTTTACACGGCAACGGCTGAATGAGGGCGGATTGCCAGCCTTTCCTTCTACCGAGTTACTACCCGATGTACTCATTCACAGCTGAGTCGACTGGGGGCGCTTCAGACAGAAACAATCGAAAAGTTTCTGCCGCGGCCGGAAGTTGAACTACGGACCTTAAGATTGGCAGACCAGTGCGCTAACCACTGTACCACAGCGCACCATAAATTCCTTGCAAAATCCTTCGGTTCGCGTAGTCCCGCCCATTTAAGCCCATTTAGGTAAGCGACTGGGTAATCCTGTTTCGTCTGTTAACTATACTGTAACTGTAATATTCCATTTGGATATCAGCAATTCCTTAATTATTGAATATACAGCGAGGAATAGTTTTCCTTTCTGCCCAAAAGATGTATCTCTCTCTCTCATTCATGCATTCATTCTCTCACTCACTCACTCTCTCTCATTCATTCGTTCATTCTCTCTCTCACTCTCACTCTCACTCTCTCACCCTCATTCATTCGTTTATTCTCTCGCGCGCTCTCTCTCTCTCTCTCATTCATTCATTCATTCATTCTCTCACTCTCTGCCCAGTGGCGGTTCTAGGATTTGGCAAGTGGGGGGGCGCTGGGGTGGCAACTTCTAATCATGAGGGGGCCAACCATTTGTTGTTTAATGTATGTAGCATTAAGTATAGGGTCCCAACAGGGGGGCCACTGGGGGGTCAGACACTCAATAGGGGGCACGGGCCCCCCCTGGCCTCCCGGTGGAGCCGCCACTGTCTCTGCCTCTCTCTCTCACTCTCTGCCTCTCTCTCCCTCCCTCTGCCTCTCTCTCTCTCTCTCTCTTTCTCTCTGCTCTCGCGTTATCATGATGCGATTTGCGGATAATTTTTTATGGCTTTGAAGTTAATGAAGTTCATACTGGGAAACCATATTATGAGATCAAATTATGCTCAGAATGCATATCTGAGATTGACGCCGTTCTCAACGGCAGAGAATCAAATGTCTGCCGGAAAAAATTGTGCATTTGAAACAGCATTTCTGAAACCCAAAATTTATATCCGCCCGACAGGGTTATTTCTAGGATTATCAATCGGAGGGGTGTCGGTAAATTCTGGGGTCCCCTGCCGAAAAATCTGACAAGAATAAAATGCCATCCTATAGCTGAGATGGGGGTGTTTTGGGGGTGTTGGTCTCAAATTGGGGAGGTGTTGGGGGGTGTAAAAATATCCCTGCCGCCCGATATCCGAACTTTCCTTTTCCACACAACCTGAGAGAGAACTGATTAATGATCTAAGTTTGTTGACCCTTTCTAAGACGTAATAATTATTATCGTGTGTGTATGTTTTACAGAATGGCAAAAAGAACGGGACTGCTCTTGTTCCTGTGTCTGTCCTTCTCTTTGTCCTATTTCCTTCACAGACCGCTGCCGTCGACTCTTGCTGAACCGTGGGCTGCGAGGAGATTTCTCTTTCTCATGGACTCTATGCATAAATTAGTAAGTATAAAGTCAGCGGCGGCGCCAGGTTGTTTAACTCAGGCAGGGCCTGTTTTCAAATTCTTCTTTAGGTGCTGTGTATTTCTACGTTGGCGACCATGGATTTCCACTTTGTTCGATCTTGACATCCTCATATTAATAATTTATTCGATGTTATTCTCTGCCTCCTCAATTTCTTCTCGTATAGGCAGTCTACATCTATATATAGTTGTTTCTCTGTCTACTTCTTGCTCTTTTCCTCTCCACTATTCCGGTTATTGCCAAATGCTCCAGTCCGTCCTTCTTCATTATCTGTCCAAAGAATCCAAAGAAAAGCCTTTTTTAATGGTTACCATCGGACTTCTTTTCTATTCTAAATTCATTTAAGATCTCTTCGTTTGGTTTCTTTCCCGTCAATGAAATCTGCAGCACCATTCTCACACAGGGCAGTCCCTACTGAACCACTTTTAACCTTGTTGTATTATATTATATTATTATATTATTCGTAAAATCCACATTTCTGTGGCTTCCAATTTCTTCTGCACGGCCTTGTTTGTAGTCCATGTCTCTTGCTCCATACAAGAGGACTGACCAAACGTAGCTTCTGAACACTCTTAATCGTGTCTCGTAAGTGATGTGCCTTTCTGTAAGTATCATTTTCAGTTCCCAGCATGCAGGGGCGTAACCAGGAATTTGATTTGGGAGGTATAAATGTTTGGGGGGTATAAACCTTAACTATAAACCATATAAACTACATATAACCACATATAAATCAATAAATTACATAAAAACTTTAAGGTAGACTGATTTGGGGGGTATATATACCGATATAGGCCTACCCCCGTCGCTACGCCTCCCAGAATGCTGCCTTGGCCATTCCTCTGCCGTCGCTGTTTATCATACCACTTAGGTATTTGAACTATGCCACTTGTTTGATTTCATTGCCATTTAATCTGATACCTTTCCTAGCTGTAATAACTGATTACGGAATAAGTGATGCTAGATCATAGACGAAACTTCTATTAGGCTGTTAGGCTATAGAACCAGCCTCCCCACTTTTTGAGAGGTTATAGGCTAGGGAAGAGGTAGGACAAAGTGGTTCCCCACACACTTTCTTATCCAAGTTTACGCCATTGTACTAGATCAGTGGCGAAACCAGGATTTCCAAAAGGGGGGTTGGTTTTGATCATAACCGATTTCGAAAATTCTTGATAAGCAAAAAGGGTCATCCATATCTTTCCTCTTGTATTTGTCCTTTCAAGCTCAAGCAAAGCTGACAAGCAAAACAAGGTCGTCACCTTACACCCTACACCTTTACATTTGTTGCGCTTAGAAATTATTTTGACCCCAAAACCGCGTCAGAAAATTTTAAAAATGTATGGTAACAACATTACAAATTTTTTTTCGTCGGTAGCCAAGGGGGGTTTAACTCCTTGGCTACGCCGCGGTGCCATATAGTAGGACTATGGTATGTGTGGTTTTGCTACAGGCTGGCCTTGGCGAGACGCTTGGATTTGGAAGTTTGCAAGAGAATTTTCGAAACATTTTGGATTATCTCGCGATACGCTATAATGCACGATCGACTCCTGAATCAGTTACCGTAAGTTCAAATCATCGCTTCGTCCGATGACGTCAGCACAAATAGGAATGACGTCAAAGAGATTATTTTCGATTTAAAATTATTGAGTAAAGTAAAGTAAAATCTCGTCGATTTCTATAGCGCCTCGGGAAAGCAGCACAACAGTAGCTGCTTATTCTTAGGCGCTCAGCCTCTCTTGAAATAGCTCTGGGAAGGTATATTATCAGCCAGGCAGTCTGCTACAGCAGCGTTTAAGTTCGTAAGAAAGCATAATTTCGACTTCTAAATTGGAGAGAAGATATTTCTTCCCAAGAACGACAGACGAGCGCTACATCGATCCAGCAGCTGGACACTGTTGATCGTCCCTCCGCCTTCAAAGACTGCATTGCTCAGTGATCGATCAGTTACACGGGGAAATCCAGCCCTGTGGAACTCGTTTGCCGGACGATGTGATTAATGCAAGTTCCGTTGGAGCCCCACCGATCAGACTGACCTCTTCATCGTCACCATTCTATAATTATTATTGTATTTTCTACAACAACGGCTGATGCTATAGGCATCATTATATAAATGGCGCTATAGATTTCATTGACTGAGTGGTTCATATGAAGGAGGGAATCGGAATTACGCAATAAGATGGCAGAGTGGGTTACGCGCTGGAGCGTCAGGCTGACGGAGCGGGTTCAAGCCCCGTTAGCGCCCCCTATAGTGGCTTTCACACAGGCAGTACTGCCTCCCAAGCCACTTTAGCTTTCAAAAATTAATAACTTCTGAGCTACACAGCTATTGATAAAAGTGAAAAGTAGCCTATTTTAAATTTTAAAACTATCGAAATGTTCGAATTATTAATTAATTGATGACTGGTAGACTGGTTCTTTGTTGAATTAGATCACCGATGCGGTGTTTGACGAAGTTCCGGTAAGAATCTATCGCCCGTCGGTAAGCAAAGACAAGAAGACGACTGGAGCAATCGTCTTCTACCACGGAGGCGGTTGGCTCTTCGGCAGCATAGGTCGAAATTACTTTCTGCATAATTAATAGACGTAGAAGATGTGTCTGCTTATTTGCACTTTACCACACGATTAGACTATAGTCGGTTGAGACGCATCCATTTACTATTGCGTTAAGCAGTGGCGTAGCTAGGATTTCAGAATAGAGGGCACGTCGACATTTTCGGACCCAGAAGTCTTGGCGAGCATAAAAGGTCTCCGTCTTCAGCCCTTTCAAGCCTCTTGCGCCGTGTTTTATACAGGCCTGTATATAGGAGGAGATATTTCCCCCAAAACCTCAAACCACCCCCCACCCCCAAAAAATCTCAGCACTAAAATGTTTTTGCATTGAACTGTGCCTCTTTCCCTCCAGCCAAGTCAACCCCCCCCCCAAGGCCTGGAGTCTAGATAAAACACTGCTCTTGCGTTCTCTTTCATCTGATACTATACTTCTACCCACTCACCCTCAACTACTCATCGGTTTTGCATGAATCTCGCGACCGGTCCCGGCCCGAATAGGGGTTGGGCCCCCGTGTGCCCCCCCCCCGTGGCTATGCCAATGGCGTTATGAATTCTCTATTGGCTTTGTCTTATTGAAATTCTTGCGTCGTTATTAATAAAATGTGGGTGCTGTGATAGCATTGTTCAGTAGTTAAACTGAAATATGGACGAACTTAACTTTGTGTAAAGCGCCCTTGACTTTAATCTATGGCATGCAAGCGGCGCTGTATAAATTGTCTAATAATAATAATAATAATGATGATGATGATAATAATAATAATAATAATAATGATGATGATATAATTAATAATAATAATAATAATAATAATAATAATAATAATAATAATAATAATAATAATAATAATAATAATAATAATAATAATAATAATAATAATAATCTTATTCTCATTGTTTTTGTTATAGAAACGTATCAGGTCAATAAACAGCTGCTCTGGCCAATAAGACTGGAGTTCCCCTTGTGTCTGTTGGGTAAGACAATCTTATTCTCATTCCGGTTTCTTGTTCAGCAGCGTAACGACTTCTTTAATTATTTATTATGAGTCAATAAACTATAGGGGGACTTAGTCGGCTACTGCACGGATAGATACAGTGTCGTTATTTCAGTGGCGGCTTCACATGGGGACCCGTGGGATGTCCCCTATTGAATAGGCTACCTGCCCTCAGTGGCCCCCTGTTGGGACCATATACTTATTACTAGATATCTAGCAACAAATAGTTGGCCCTCTGCTTAGAAGTTGTCACCCCAATGGCCCCACTTGCCAAATCCTGGAGCCGCCACTGCGTTATGTATGGACGTTTTAACTCAAAATGTCTAATAATTATTGATTCGTGCTTACATTAATTAATTGTTCTAGACTGCAGAGATAGATTGGAAACCAATTGTTATTATTATTTCTCCTGCCCTGTGATTTTATTCGTCAGTTATCGGCTTGCGCCGGAATTCAGATATCCAGTTCCCTTAGACGACTGTGTGGCGGCCACGCTGTACTTCATAAAACACGCCAAGGAATACAACGTCGATCCAAACAGAATCGTCATCGCCGGTACGTTTCCAAAGCTCACAGCATTAGGCCTATCCAGGGCTATCCCGACGTTAAAGTAATCTAATCTTAAACTTCTATAGCGCCACTTTCATAATGCACAGGAGCATCAACCGATGGCACAATTAGGCTATCACTCGGCAAAGTCAGTAGCGTCATTTCACACTTTTCTTGGGGGGAGCGAGATATTTTGTTGCCAATTTTGGCCAAATTTTGGCATATTTTTGGGCCAATTTTGGCAAATTTTCTGCATTTTTTGACAGATTTTTGACAATTTTTGCAGATTTTTTTGCAGATTTCACATTTATTTATTTAACACATGACATAGTATTTCTTCATTTCCCTGAGGGGCACGACCCCCTACCCCCAAATGACGCTCCTGGACAAAGTCAAACAAAAACACATTGAATCTGAAAATTGTCCTTAAAAACGACGAGTAGGCCTAATAATAATGGATTCCAGTATTTAATTCAGTAGATAGCTTACACAGTAGTACACACTAATCCAATATTTATGTCAAACTAAGCGATTTGTCATTTCTAACGGATTCAAACTAATAGGGCTTATTAATGGCCGGGCTACTTTTAATTCGACAAAGGATTATCTTTACGGAAATGTGCTTTAATATTGGAAAACTTGTTGAACAGGCGACAGCGCAGGAGGTAATCTCGCTGCTGCCGTGGCTCTACGACTGACATCGCAAAAGCCCCCGGTTCGCCCGATCGCTCAAGTACTCATCTACCCCGTCCTCCAGGCGTTCGACTTCGGCCTCCCGTCCCATCTTCAGAACGACATATTCGTGACGCGCAGAGGCCTGGCACGCGTCGTCCTTCTGTACCTCGGGCTGGACCTAAGCCTCGCCGAACAGATGGCGGCCAACAACCACACGACGGCGGCGGTCAAGGCCAAGCACGCCGACGTTTTCGACGTCGACCTACTTCCGGAGAAATATCGGTCGAGCGCGTACCGGAAGTCGGTTCACGACGGAACACCGGAAGTGATAAACCGGGTTCAAGAGAAGATCCTCGACCCGTTCTTTGCTCCCCTCATGGCGTCCGCCGAGATGATCCGACGACTGCCCGCCGCGTACATTCTGACCGCCGGGCACGACGCCCTGAGAGACGACGGCTTCCTCTACGCCAACAGACTGCGCAAACACGGCGTCGAGGTCCGGCACGTAGACTATCCGGGGGCGTATCATCCATTTCTTATGCATTCCGTTGGTCCCCATGCCACGGAGCTCAGCGGTCAGGCGCTCAACGAACTTGTCGAATACGTGAAGAAAAAGCTCGGAGAGAAATGAAGTTGATGCGTGACAAACCATGGACGCCCGCACATTAGGGCAAGAGGGGGTACTTCCCCCTCCCCGTGGAAAATGCAAATACCAATATTTCAAAACAGTGAAATTTGAAAACCTTGCTAAAATATTAACCGTGACCATTGTGTTAAAATGTGTTTGCCCCCCCCTGGAAAAATTTCCGTGGGCGTCCATGCCGACAACGGAACGCATCGTTACGAATGACGTTACTAGAAATGAAGCTCCAAGGGAAAGTAGTTAGGCCCAAACCAATTTAATCAAATAAAATCATAAGTCATTCAGTGGCGTAGCCAGGTTTCCGGAATAGAGGGGGCAAAAAACCTGTCAAGGATTTCTGTACACAATAACGTATTTTCTTCAATCGTTCCATTACCTCACCCCCAGTGGCGTATTTAGAATTTTGGTAAGGGGGGGGGCAGACACTGTCGACCTGACAAGTGTTACAACTTTGGAAAAAAGTTGACGACCTTTTTTTGCTTGTCAGGGTAAGACCAAAGGGAGGGCCATGGCCCAAATGGCCCAATGGTAAATACGCCACTGCCCACCCCACAAGTCTCAATAACCTTGCGCAGATCCCGCGACCGGTCCCAGGCAGAATAGTGGCCCGCCCGCCAGACGTGGCCCCCCCCCCGTGGCTACGCCAATGAAGCTGTCTAATGGCGAAAATAGTACACTGTACTGTAGGCCTACCGATGCATCAAAATATATAAGTTGATCGGTGCAGTGTTTAATCTAGACTCCTGGACTTCGGGGGGGAAACTGACAAAGCCGGGGGAACTGACAAAGCCGGGGGGAATTCTGCTAGGGTCCATGTTAGTCCATGATGTAGTATGCCAAAATTTCCGGGGGGAATTTGAAATTTACGGGGGTGGGGAGAAAAGGTAAATTTCCCCCCGGAAACGGCCTAGATTAAACACTGGATCGGTGACTGATTGATTCGCGTATTCGTTCAGGCAATAAGCGGCAAAAGAGTTGACCGTAAGAAATAACATTCATGTATAGGCCTAAGCTTACAACTAGGTCTATGCATGATCTTCAAGTCGTAATTACGACAATTATATTAGAAATCGTACCTAGTTCTATTAGTAGGCCTTTCGCATCTACAACAAAGTGAAGTCAAACTCAAGACAAAATAAACGTCCGTCGTAGGGAGATAATCGGTTTGTTTCTGTTGATTTTCAGTCCATAGCCTATGCCTATTTAGCAGAGGCGGATTAAGGTCGCTCGAGGCCCTAAGGGGCTGTCCATTAATTATGTCTAAATTGTTGACGTAATTAATGGACAGCCCCTAAGCTGAACTGCTATTGAGGCCCAGGGACGTCATTTGGGGGCAGGGGGGCATTTGCCCCCCCTGATTTTGAGGGGGAAAATTTTTTTGCCAATATTTGTGTTATTTAGATTTTACACGCCCTAAAGGAGTGCTTGATGATGTCGAGTAATTTGAAGTAACTACTTTAACTAACCGTGAAAATTGGCCGACAAGGAAAAAAAGGTCGTCAGCTTTTCGCAAACTTGTAACTTGTCAGGTCGAAAGTGTTTTGCCCCCCCCCCCTGAAAAACAGTGAAATGACGTCTCTGTTGAGGCCCTGTTGCTATCCGAAGCGATTTTTCCGAAGCATTTCACTGGTTTTTATAATAAAACCAATGAAATTAACTTGTTAGCTACCACTGTTAAAGCAAATATAATTGCAGTTACCGAAACCTGGATTGAAAATGAAATTGCTGAAATTACACATATAGATGGCTACAAATTTGAGCACAAATCAAGAGCTGCTAATACTAAAGGTGGAGGGGTGGGATTCTTTATTGAAAATAACATCATCTATGAACGTATTGATCCTTCTTCTATTGAAATAACTACTTTTGAATATTTAGTTCTAAAAATTAATTGTCTCAATAGTAAGTTAATACTAATTTGCATTTATAGACCTCCAAATACAGCCATTCCCACTTTTACCTCTGAACTAGAAGCATTGATAAATAAATATGATATAAAAAAATAAAGTCTTAATAATAGGAGACTTTAATATTAACCTCCTTAATACACATAAACATGAACCAACTGCTAATTTTAATAACATGCTTACATCCAACAAATTTTTACCCTCATTAACAAACCTACCAGAATCACTGAATATACCTCCACTTTAATAGATAATTTCTTTAGTAACTACCTTTATGATTCCATGAACACAGCTGTCATTTATAATTCAATTTCTGACCACCTTCCAATATTATTAACCTATGACACCAAACCCATTAGATCTGAGACTATAATAAATAAGACCTCCAGAATAATTAATGACAACAACATATCTAACTTTATTTCTAAACTACAGAGTGTTGATTGGTCTGATGTTAAATTAGCATGCTCCAGCAATAAACCTGATATAGCATATTCTACATTCCTTAACAAATTTACTATAAATTATCACGAAGCTTTTCCCACAATTAATCATTCTGTTAACAACAAAAATATAAAAACCTTGGATGACTAAAGCATTATTTAAATCTATCCAAATCAAAAATAGACGTTACAAAAAGTATCTATTAAATCCAACTAGCACGAACAAGAATGCATTTAATAAATATAATAATAATCTAAAAAAAATCTTAAAACTTGCAGAAAAAACTTATTATTCTGAGAAATTTACTAACTATATCAACTCGAATAACAATGTTTGGAAACACATCAATAACATTCTTAATAAGGACAAACATAAAAAATTGATATTAATATCAAGTCCAAAACTGACCTAAATAACAATGAAATTAACATTCCAAATCTATTTAATGATTACTTTGCTGACGTTGGACCGAACATTGCAACAAAATTTGATAATACCATCAACTATAATTTGCTAAACAAAACTTTAAATAATAATCCTATGAACCTACAATTCCAACTTTATCCAACAACTGCATATGAAATAAATGATATCATTATGAACCTTAAAACTAAAAATTCTACCGGTTATGATGAAATTAATCAAAAAGTAGTCATTAAATGTGCCAAATGCATCGATGAAATACTATCTGACATTATTAATGCCTCCTTTACTACAGGAATAGTACCTAATGAAATCAAATTAGCTAAAGTGTCTCCAATATACAAAACTGGATCTAAAAATGATGTCTCTAATTATAGACCCATATCAATTTTACCCATATTCTCTAAAATTTTTGAAAAAGCCGTCTTTAATAGATTGGTAAATTATATGGAAAAATTTAATATGTTATCTCCCTTTCAATTTGGTTTTAGACCAAATCATGCTACTTACATGCCCATTTTGCATTTAACAGATCTAATATCCTCTAACATAGAAAATAACATTCATACAATTGGTATATTCCTGGATCTCTCCAAAGCTTTTGATATTATTGATCACAGAATACTCTTACATAAACTTTCATATTATGGTTTAAACGGTATAGTACTTGATTGGTTCCACAATTATTTAGCAGACCGTAAACAATACACATTTGTTAATAATAAAGCCTCCGAATATAAAGATATTAAATATGGTGTCCCGCAGGGATCAATTCTGGGGCCACTTCTTTTTATAATTTACATAAATGACTTGCCTAATGTATCCTCTTTATTTAGCTATCTCTTATTTGCTGATGATACCAATCTTGTAGCCAGTCATCATAATTTACGTGAATTAATGGGTTCAATAAATACCGAACTTACTAAAGTTTTTAACTGGTTTCATATTAATAAACTATGCCTTAACTCTGAAAAATCAACTTTTATTAATTTCTGTTCTAAAAGGAGGATAACCAATATGCAATTAACTATAAATATAAATGGTATTGAAATCAAACAATCCACCTCAACAAAATTTCTTGGAGTCACAATTGACCATCACCTCGAATGGAAAGCATATGCTGAAATTCTTAAACAAAAGTTGGCTAAAAATATCAACATTATCAATCATATCAAAAAGTTTCTCAATAAGTCTGCTCTTCATACATTATATTTTGCCCTAATCCATTCACATATTACCTACTGTAATTTAATATGGGGCCATAATTACAAAAATATTACTGAGAAAATACAAATAATGCAAAATAAAGCCATAAGATTAACTTTTAATATGGGAAATAATTATAAAACTCAGCACCTTTACCTCAAATATCATATACTCAACATTGTAAACCTAAACAAATACCAAACAGCTCTATTTATCTACAAATATGTAAATAAGTTACTTCCCACATTTTTCTATATAAATAAATACTTTACACTTAATTATGACATTCATAAACACATGACAAGATCTAATAACAATTTGCATCTTTCATATGCTAAAACAAACAAACGACTCTTTACCATTAAACATTATGGACCCTGCATTTGGAATGGTATTCCAGACCAACTCAAGAGTATAAACAATTTTATAATATTTAAATCTACCATTAAATTCTTTCTGCTTAATAATGACTTATAGCCATATGTGTTATTTCTATTCCACCATTTGTTATACATATATTCCTTCTAACTAGTTATAGCTTATCCAAATTCTGTTTCTCTAGATCTACTATATTCTTATTGACTCATATAACACTGCTGAATTAGATTTACTCAAAAGGTTACTTTATTTGTATACCAAGTTGACCACCAATCGATACATTTATCCCTTAGGTCAACTTTTTTTTTCTACTCACTATATTAACTGTTACTCATCCATTCTAATTTCATTGACCCCAATACCATGATGTATAATTATTATTTTGAAACTGCTCATTACTTTGTCATTTTATTGTTTTCAATATCTGTATGCAATGGTATAACTGTTACTACCAATTGTTTACTATGTTACTTGTTAATTTAGCTACTTGCTTATTCTAAAGTGATGTAGTTTTAGTTTAGTCTGACTGAAGTTTGTCTTTTTGTTGTTTTACTGTTCTCATTTACTCCATTATTTAGGGTCATGTATTACCTGTTACTTAACTTTAATTGTGTTTAGTGTATGTAAATGTTATCCAGTTGAGTTGAAAATAAACCTTCTTCAATCAATCAATCAATTTTCTAGAAAAATCACGGCAAGGGACAAGCAAAAAACCCTTATCGCTATCGCAGCTTACTGGAAATCTGAAATAGGTTACGTTTAATTTTTATTAACGTTATTTCGGAATCTGCCGCGGACCACTAGACCCCCTCTCGCGGACCACTTTTGGTCCGCGGACCACGGGTTGAGAACCGCTGCTCCAGAGTCCAGAAGGTCCATTGGTCTGTCTATCCATGTAAATAACGCCTTGAGTTTCGTGATTTTGTCGACTAGATATAAAAAGCAGAATATGCTTTACTCATTCTGCACAATTAAGTACCCGCTGCTGAGAGTTAAAAATACTTGTTATTCAGTTATCACATTTTCAAACAATAGAACGTGCAGTATATCACTCCAGCCTATTCTCGCCTGTCGCCTTTGTGCTCTAGGACTCAGCAGACAAAATTGGCGGTAAGTCAATCAGGCACCTGTTTCTATTTATAAGCTGTGGACATTGATTGACGGGTCACGTGACGGGCGCCATTAACGCCGCAATTCGTTATTTGTTTCGACGGGCGGCGGTCAAATATTGTTCTTTTGAACGATTTAAGATCGTCAAACGGTCACTAGACAGCGACGACCGCAGACTGATCGGCGCTAAGCGATTTGCTGTTTTGTCGTGAAGCGATTAAGAGACGCGCTTTGTACAGGATTCGATTCTGTTTAAAATCGGAGATAAGTATGTAAGTGGATTCTGTGGTCGATTCTTATGTGCAGCATTTTTCTTTATTGTTGCTGCTGCTGCACTGCAATTGATTATAACAGGATGAGGTGATGTCGGTAGTGACGCAGCAGCTTCTATAGCGCACGAACATAGTTGTTAATCGCAGGATCAGCAGCACTAATTGAAATTGTGCACTGGGGATGAACAATTTTGGTTATGTAGTTTAGGGGCATAGGTGGTTGACCCCCTATCCACCATCCAGATGGTTGAGAGCTGAGTTGACATGTCAGCAGAAGAATTGCTTCATGTTGATTTGTTTGTTTTTTTAATTACTGCTCCCAGAAATGAGCAGAAGTTATGTTTGGCTGGATATGTCAGGCTGGCAGAATTTTATTTGTTGCATCCATAAGTATGAACCGTGTTTTACCATTTGTTTGCCAATTGATCATTATATATATATATATATATATATATATATATATATATATATATATATATGCATACATACATAATTATTACATATACATATATACATGCCGTCTTCAGTTACTGTATAGCTGCTACAGCCTAATAGCTCTGCAAGCCAATCTAGTATCCTATAGTACTTAGGTTTATTTAAAACCATTTACTTCTCATCCAATTTATTCCATCTATCAGCCACTCTAACGCTAAAAAATGTTGTTTATATCTCAACCCATTTCTTAAACAGTTTCATATTGTGTGGATACATGTTAATATTGAACTAAAATTGTTAAAACCAGTCAATTCATTCAGTTATTCGACAGGAATCTGTTATTTACATTGGAGTTTTCTGTCCTGCCATTTCTAGAGTAGTGATGGAAACAAAGCAGATAAAATTGGTGGATGTCAATCCATATCTGATGTGTACTTTATGCAGTGGATACATAATCGATGCAATGACTATCATCGAGTGCCTTCATTCATGTTAGTATGATTTTTTTGTGCAGTGAAATATTGCAAAGCAAGAATGATCATATATACTGACTCTGGATGCAATTGTTGTAAGAATCGCAAGAATTGTTGAGAGCAGTTCTGTCATATTGTTCCCAGTAGTTGTAAACATTGACTTGTTGTGAAATGCGGAAGACTGTAAGAGAGCGTGAAAGAGGGCAATTTTTTATGATAGATTAGTCAATAAATTTAAGATTTTAACGTTTAAAACAGAGATGTCCATGGGTCCATTTTTTAGAACCCAATCCAACCCATCAAATCTCCAACCCAACCCAACATGCCGATAATAGGTTTACTTGACCCAACCCAACTCAACCCACTGTAATAGATTACAGTTTATTAAACCATGACTTATTTTCTGACCCAGCCCAACCCAACCCAAACCACCATTAATATGGAAAAGTCTGACCCAACCCAACTCAACCCATGGTTTAACCCAACCCATGGGCAGCTTTGGTTTAAACTGCTAGATACTTGTATCTATAGTATACTATAATATACTATTTGAGTATACTCGGTTCCTGTGGTTTAAAAGTTAAAAGTCTTGATGCATACGTATCAAGAAAGACAAGCATTGTGTTGAGTAAGAACTGTTGTGTTAATTCTTAGATATTGGATTCATTCATTCATTCATTCCTAGACAATTTCTATAGTGCTGTAACAAGGCTGAGGCCCACAACAAAAGCGGCTTTAACATCTCAACTATAACCCAACCTAAACAGATGCGTTTTAATCTCGTGATGAAATGCTCGGGAGTATCAGCCATGGTGGTCTCATCAGGAAGAGAGTTCCACAAGATAGGATTACCCCTAGTGAAGGATCGCTCTCCGAACTTGGCGGTCTTGGATGGGGGAGGAACATGAAGTTTAACGCCACGACTTGAGCGGAGCGAAGATCTCCTGTCATTACCCTGCGGTCTCTTTACAAGAGAGGCAAGGTACTCAGGACAGCACGGGTCATGCAGCGCTCTGTACACAACGCTCTGGGATTATCATAAGCTTTTGGAAGTGCTATTTTATTGTGCTGAAATGAAAATGCTTTTTATTTTGGTGTGTTTTAGTCTGCAAGACCTGCATATATCAGTATTTAGAGTCGAATAAATACTGTCCTGTGTGTGACGTACAGGTTCACAAAACGAAACCACTTCTTAATGTTCGGTTAGCATTTCAATTTGGATGCGTTGAGAAAAAAATGTCAGCCAGTCGTACATGTAGTGATTCTGTATTATTATTTTTGTAATTCTGTTTCCGAAGAAAGTAGAACCAAGCATACTTAGTATCCAAACTGAAAGCATTGCTCAACTTTTATTTATTTCATAGACAAGTCGGGGGATATACTGGATACAGATTCATCTGGCACAGTACAGACAGCATTTTGTGAAACTGAACTGCAGCTTTACTCTTGGAAACTGCTATTACACTAGCTGCTTATATCATTATACCATTCTCTTTGTGGTCTTGCCTTCTTGTTGGAGCCATGCATTATTTCCAGTGTTAGAAGCTTGATCTTTCTGTCATTTAGACAGTTTCCTCTTTTCTACCTTATACATCAGTATTTCCTTAGGCTTGATTCTCCTATAGATTTAGCTTCTCTTGACTGACTATTTAGAAATATTTTTGTTTAGCATCTCCTTTCAAAGGTAAGTATCCTTTTGTATTAGTCCCTGATTCTCACATCAATGGAGAAGAACTTAAGAGCAGACATGATTGGTTGGCTATTTTGGGAAAGCACAAAACGTAGAAATTTGTACAAGTAATTAGATTAAGACTGATTTATGGCTATTGTGTGTTTTTCGATGTTTTTGTCTTTTTGTTTTCTAGACCTGACAAGACTTTCCAGGCCTTGATTTACAAAATAGTACCTGGTTTATATAAAGGTAAATATAACAGAATTATTGCCTTGCTATTTTGTGGACTATTTGACCATTTGGCAAGATATTTGGGGCTATTTTTAACTCTTTAATTTCTTTCAAAATACCTGGTAAAATTGTGGTACCCAACAGTAGTATGCAATAGTTTTACTTGTTTTTTTGAAGCCTTAGTTTTGACTTTTTATCATTCCTAAGGGGTTTTGTTTTGGAAATTTTGATAATTGGTTATATTCAGGTTAATTTGTATGAATGTCATATATAAAATATGTTGCTCTATATGATATTATGTGCTCTTCATTTTGAAATTTATAAAATAAAATTTCTCTGTTTGTTGTTTAGATGAAATAGAAAGACGTCGTCTGTTTTATTCCCTCAACCCTGAGCCAGGTAAGAGCTTTGTATGTATATGTAAATAAGCAATTATTGGAGCAAAGTATTGTTCTCATTTGTTGGAAGTCTGTAGTGGCAATAGTTTACGTCTGCTTCCGTGACATGCTCTGTCCATTGTCGTCGAATTGTGTTTCCGAGGTTTCATTTTTAATTTGAGCTATTTTTGGATACTTTCACGGCTTCAATGTCTTTTCTTTTCAATACTTAATTATTGTGAACCGAAAAAAGTAAATGTTACCATCTGGATGATTTTCTTTATTATATTATTGGATGAATGAATGCCTTTGGGGTTTCTTTTCAGATGTAAATCCAAGACCAGTGAATGTGTTGGATCAACTGACTGCAGAGTATCCATCCGCCATCCTGTCTCCAAGTGAAGCGCTCCCAGAGTGGATCAGCCTCTGCCTAGAATTATCCGACCGGTTGGCATGCTTTCAAAATGTTGTGGATTTCAGGCTGCTTTTAATGATCTTATGTTTAACCCTTTGACCACCGACAGTATTATTTGCAAATAAATGGCATGTTTGGGTATTAATCCTTTTTCTGTTTGCCCCAAGAATAGTCGTCTATTTTACATTTCATTACAAATAAATGAACGGGTGAAGAATTGATAGTTTTAAAAACACTTACCCTTCTTTTCATATGTGTTGCAAACATTTTACAGGAAAAATTTTTAAATGTTGCTTTAAAAGGGTAAGCAGTTATATTTTAGCTTCTTTGTTATCAAATTTGTTTACTCTAAACAGCACTTGTTTGCACTTGGTCTGTGACTGAAATGTTTACGTCCCCGTAAATAAGTAGATATTAGGTTTCACATTCGCACGGTGTGTGGTGGAATGTCCTGCCTATCAGCGATGCAGGCTAAAGCTGTGGTTGCCAGTCGAAAGGTTATGGCTGAAAGATGTTGCTGCTATGAAGTTGCTAATTACACTTGGTGCTTTAGCATGTGATAGGTTCACTTTAAAAATTGATGACTTCAAATATACATATGATGTTTCTTGAATTCTAATGTTTTATGGTGACAATATTTTGACATTTTCTTGTAGGCTGCCTCCACTTGCTAAGATTGTTGCACATGGACAAAGATGCATCCGTACAAATGGGGGCCCAGTGAGTAGCTTTCGATTTCGAATGCATTTTAAAATCTTGATTTGGGTCGATTCTCATGAATGGAGTTTGTAAAGTAAAGTATTCTTTCAGTCAATTGCGGTATTTCATATAGCCCGTCAATATAACCCGATAACAGAATAGGTTCATAGTGAAAAAGCCTGCCTTATTTTGTAAGTAGAGGAGTTATTAGATTCTTCTGTCTGATGTGAGTAACAAGTTACTAATAGTTTCTCGATTGGCATAGTTGTTTTTGAAGTTATACGTTAATTTGTGTGAAACTTTTAACAAAGAAAGGGTTTGCTAGATATGAATGTAGTTCTGAGTTTAAGCAGAGCCTACTGATTTTGCTTATTCATTGAAGATTAGTGGGCTAACACTTGAAAATTAAACCAGTTGTTAGTGTCCTCTAAGGGTTGTCCATAGTTTGAACCTTGCTTAGTCTCTGTAAATCAAGACTGAGGGACCTTACTGTCTATTTGGGTTCTAAGCACAAGTGATGTCTCTGAGTTTGAACTCAGAGTAACTTTGAATAATTTAGAACCCAAATAGACAGTAAGGTCACTCAGTCTTGATTTGTAGAGACTTGTGAGTTTCTTGAGTTTGACAGAAAACTGAATGCTTAATTGAAACATTAAGCCTATCATTTCATATTTGAAATATATGTATTCTATAGTCACTTAAATGAAAAGTATTTTAAATGTAGGGTGTGTTTTGGGGTATCCACTGTGCTTTTAACACGGGTTCATGGGTGAAGTGTTTATTTGTGAAACTATTTTGAAGAGATTTTTGTAATTTACTCACATTTTGATATATTATATTATCAAATAGTGTTTGAGATCAAGATGTTGATCATTCTGTGTCTTTTAGATCAAAGATCAAAGACATCTGCTCTGTCCAGCAGGACTTGCTGTTGGCCATCTGAAAAAATTCCTGCGTGGCAAATTTGATTTGTGCACTGAGTTGCGCGTAAGTGAGAAATATTTTGGTGAAAAAATTCACTACATTCCTAACGTTGCAGAATGCATGATGCATCCAATTCAGTTAAAAGTGAAGGATATTTGGATATCACATGGCAGTGTTAATCTCAGCCAGGCAGGAATGCATTCACAAAGTTGCCGAGCAGTGACAGAAGGAATTGAAGTTACTTTTTCCCTTAGTGTGTGTGACCAAATAGGTAGTCTAGTAAACCATTGTAAACCTTCTTGTACGCTGGACCCCATGCCTGGAACACCCTTCCACCAGCGCTACGGAACATAAAGTCGCCCGTTGCTTTTCGTAAACAGTTGAAGACTCTTCTGTTTAATTGTGCTTATAATAATTGACATTAATTGTAATGTGCTTGCTAACATTAATTGATTAGGTACAATATAAATAGCTAATTAAATTAAATTAAATTGTAAAAATGCTGATTTTAAATATCATTTACTAGGTGGGCCGTGGGCAGTCATACTTTGATTAGCTGGCACTGCTCCCGATGCTTTCATAGGCATATTGTTAGTAGTTATCATAAGTTAGTCATTATTTGGACTGTCAGTATTTTTTAACCCTGCCCGGGTACCCGAATTAGCATAATCTCCCTTGTGACCTGTTATCTCTACACCCAACTGAATAACCACACACCCCGTCCGGTCGCTGCAACTAATGATTTTATCCTTAGTTGCAGCGGCCGGAGGGGTAGTGTTACATTGCAGTCGTGTTTCCCATGGGGAAACGGGGCCCAATTTTACTACCGGTTGCCACCCCTAGTCATTATTTGATATTCTCCATTACGTATGTTTTATTTTTCAGGTTGATATATATCACTCTGATGAGATACTAAAGGATATTTACTCACTTGGAGACATTGCCAGCATTTACACATGGCGGAGGGTGTGTATGAAAGCACTTAGATGATTCCCTTCTATGTTTTTGCATTATTTTACAGTGGATCATGTAAAGCCATTTCCAGATACTGTCAGGCATAGCAATGATGTTGTGTAGTGTTGAGATTGAATGTCGCTGAGAAGCAAAAGTTGATTTTTGAGTTGTAATCATCTTTGTTGTTTGATTCTTTTTTTTTCATCAGATGTACGCTTATTTCTTCTGCATTTCTATTTCGTTAAAATTTTGCTTGGTTTTGGATCATCAGTCTTGCTAAATGTTTCTAAGGATGTTGATTCCATGACAAAGAAAGTTTTTCCCGTGTCTCTTCTATGAACCTTGATACACAGGCATTGCTTTGCAAAAGCTGCCTGCTAACTTTTATACCAACGTTTCATATGCCTCAATATGTCACGTGTGTCAATAGAGGCGTGCGTAACACGTCTTTTGGGACAAAAATTGCCAAATTAAATTTAATAGATCTGAAATAACACTGGCATTGGCACAATGTCAAGTCTGTTTTGGATAAGTTTTCAAGAATGCATACTCAAAGAATTGAGAAATTGTTTCAAGACCCTGTGTACCTATTAACCCCTTTACCGGGGACCCCGAATATAGCCATCCATTTTACACTGAGTTGCAGTTAAATGCACTGTAAAGGGGTTAACATCCTTGATTCTACTAAGCTACTAGCATTTCCAGTTTTCATGCTGGGTTTTGTTTTTGAGAGATATTTTATAATAATTGGTGTACCTTAATCATATTCTTATCTTCTGCCTTGATATCAGCAGGGCAGCAGTTGCTCTGTGCATTCGGCCATTTGAATCATTCCAACTTCTTCCATTTGAGGTTTTACTGTATTCTTTGTTGTGTTTTTTGCTATTGTTCTATTCTCCTCTTCACCAAATAAATACACTCTTTCTAACCTTGGCTGATGTCTTCCTTTTATGCTACATTCTCAAGAAATGCTCAAGCTTTATTTATTGTATTGCATTTCTCCAGAACATTTTAATTTGTATTTAAATTGTATCATCTCTTATTCACTTTTGTCTATAACATTTAAATTGATTTTATTTACAGACTGAGCCTATGAAACTCTACTATGTTGTCTATAAGATGGTTGAATGTACTGCCGTCAGCTTTGACGTGGAAATGAAAGTCAACAATGAAAAAGTCATCCGTGACTTGGACACACCTTCGTCCACTGTGGCTAAGAGCCATTCGGAACCGGACGGCTCAGCAAAGACTTGTGCGGTTCTACCTAACAACAGCGATACAGGATCTACGGCTGCCAAACAAAAGAAGGCATTGTCGAAAGCTAACAATGACGTTGTTTCAGCCAGCACGGCATCAGAATATGCAGTGAATTCGACGTCTGGCATCTGCTCTGAATTTACGAAATCACTACGGGAAGGTGACGTTTCGAAAGGTTTGGACAGATCCACAAATGATGACGAAAAGGACGAAAATGGCAGAGAATTAAAAGTCTTTGCTCCGGCTTTTCTTTTGCTCAAGCACCAACTTTCCTTGTGTAGGGGTGATGCACCGTCTGTTAAATCGAATGCCTTGGAATGTAAACAAATAGACTATCCTAACGTTTTCACTGCCGACCAGTCAAACGTCGTGAACTCTGGTACTTTTGATAAAATGCAAGACGTTGGTCGTATGTCAGAGAAGGGTATCGTTTCAGAGAGTAGTAATCTGTGCGGTTATGACTCGGTGGACGGTGAGTCCGTTGTCGCTGCAACCGTGCTACTTTCAAAAGCGACGGCGAACGACAATCAACAGCGCGACGAATGCGTCGGCAGAGTTCCCAGCGAAGAGAAATGCGGGTTCGAGCCGCAGCTTCTGTTGTCCGACGTTGAGAATCAAGATCAAGCGGGTAAAAAGGAGAACCGGCCGGCCAAGAAGCGCTCGAGCGAGATAGAGCAGCTCTTCCTAGATCGAAACGCCACCCGCGAAGTCCGTAATCTGTACAAAGAGCTCGCGCTGGGCTCGGATAAACGCGGCCGGTCGGCGGCGCACCTGAGACTGCGTCTCAGACCCGGGTCGGTAGTACGGAGGCGTTCCATCGGACTGAATTCGAGCAGGAGTGGCAAAGTGAGGGGCGCAGTAGCCTCCAAGTCGTACACCGTAAGACAGAAACTGGCAGAAAACAACAAACGAAAGTAGCGAAGTTACGACTTATTCAAGTCTTTGCTGTAATTTGTTAATTCTATATCGACCACTGTTTTATTAAGTTTAGGTATGAAGAATCTTTTAAAGTGATCTATAATTTCCTGTTACACATTGTTGCCTTAGGCTTGATTATTTTTCTTTACAAAACATATATTCACCAAATGAAGGCTGTGTCAGAACCAGTATTTTTTTAAAAGAAAAAGTGAGAATCAATCCATTGTCTTTTTAGTTGGACTGAGCTCATGCTAGTTTTGAATACAGTGAAACCCGCTTAATTGCATAGGTGCCGTGCGAGCCTTGCTTATGCGATTAACAGGGCTATGCGAATAACTGGGATGTCTGATACTCAAAACACTGGTTTGGGTTTTTATGTTATGCGATTATGCGGGTTATGCAATTAAGCGGTATGCGATTAAGTGGGATCAACTGTATTTTGAATGATGTTTCAAAGAATTTGCACTGAACATTATTTGATTCACCAGTTATTAAATCATTTTGTGTCATCTTGCTTGATATTAACAAAGTTTCACAGGTTACATATCAGAATTTCAATTTCAAGAGATGGCCGGTTCAAAGTTGGAAAATATTTGTTTTATTGCATGCTACGTGTATTCAAATTTGCTTCTCCATCTTCACATGGCATAATGCCGCATACCATAACTCGTGTAGTACTTAATTAGGCTTTGAACTTGTGCTTGCATACTGACACATTTACCTGTAATTGGTAAATGGACATTTCATCATCATCATCATCACACAATATAATCTATAAGGAGCAAAGGTGATCAAATTTTATAGTGATGGACTTTGTGATCACCAGTTGATTTGATGTGGAGATACCCTACTGTACTAATAGCTATGGTTTTTGAATGGTATTTAGCCATTGTGTGTATGTAAATAGCAATGCATTCTGCATTTTAGAAAAAAACATGGCAGTTTTAATACCATGGAAGAAAGAATGCTCTTGTATTGTTGTAGTGCCAGCATATGGCCAAGTAACTGGATTTGAGAGGTTATGTGATAGATCAGTTTTCAGCGTAAAACTGCTAATTTGATGTATGATTTCAATTGATTTGCCTTTTTGTTTCCCATTTTGCGATGACTTTGGAACAGGGTTCAATATGAATTGACTTTGATTGGTTGTCTTTTAATGATCTGTAGTTTTATATGTTAACATTGAACTTTCCAGGGGTATTTCTACCATCAGCATTTGGGAGGGAGATAGAATAATTTTTTTAAAGTATGCCCACCCATAAATATGTTTAAACTCTAGTGATGTCCTTTTTTGCTTGTCAGACTTTTTAGAATGTTAAGGGAGCAAAGAAGCAGAAAAATTTGGGTGGATAAATGATACTATATATACCTCTTCACTAATTATTGGGTGGAACCGTCCCCCAAAGTCCCCCCGTGATCTATGCCCCTGGAGCTTTATGTAATGTTTTTATTCAGTTATGTTTTGAATTAATGGTTTACATATCTATGCAGCAATAATTAATAGCCAGTATACCACAGATGCTGTTTGCTTCTAGTGAGATGTCTTCGTTTTGTTCAAAATTTGAAGTACTAAGTTTGTTATGGTGATTTGCCATTTATTTTTAAATGTGTGCTTTGAGTAAACAAACACTACTGAGACACTTATTATTACTTATTATTATTATTATTATTATTATTATTATTATTAAACCGTATTATAAATTCTGTATTGTTTGATTTAGTTTTGAACACACAAAACAGCTTTATGATACACTGTACATGCACTTGAGGTCCACATTGAGAGAAAATTAGCTGAGATGCTGTACATATAATATATGCTTAACCTTCAAGAGATCCTCCAGAACCTTTGGTTGCAAACACATCCCAATTGATTATCGTATTATTATTTGACAGTCAATAAATTGGGTTTTTTCAGTCGACTGATCAGTCAACATTGATTGATGACTGGACAGTTAGCTCTACTTTTCATGACGAAAACCTTATATAGTCTAGAGCCAACAGTCTACCCACCCCAAGTCTTACTACTGTATTGCATGGCTGCTCAGGGCCGGCCTTAAGCCTGGGCAAACCGGGCCTTTGCGCAGGGCCCCGCTCCTCTAGAGGCCCCGCGCAAAGTCTTCGAAGGGCCCCGCGAATGTCCAGTGACCTTTTTTTTGCTTGTCACAATTTTTGCGTACGCGAAGGGCCCCGCGATGCGGCGATTGTCACTGACCCTAACCCTATCTCGTCCAGGGCCCCGCAAAACGTAAGGCCGGCCCTGTGGCTGCTGATGCTCGTCAAGTCATTCACAGAGCAAAGAATCGAAAGCCAGAGGTGAAGAACTTTACCAAAGGTCGCTGCGCAGTGGCTGGAGCAGTGTTTAATATAGGCCGTTTCCGGGGTGGAATTGCCCTTTTTTCCCCTCCGGAAATTTCAAATTCCCCCCGGAAATTTTGGAATACTACATGGACTAACAGCGGGCCCTAGCAGAATTCCCCCCCGGCTTGTTCAGTTCCCTCCGGCTTTTTCAGTTCCCCCCCCCCCCCGGAGTCCAGGAGTCTAGATTAAACACTGGGCTGGGGTCAGATTCGAACTCGCCACCCCGTGGCGTACTAAAGAGTGGTGGATGCCCGAGGCCAGAGTAAATTTGGATGCCCCCGCCACCTCGGTGTTGGGTGTTAACGAGAGAAAAAAGGCCGCCTAGAACCCGAGACAATTTGGATGCACTTATCTGGTGTGGATGATCGGGGCCAAATTGATAGTTTTAAGGGTTTTCGTGTGAATAAGGTGTTGACGATCAAAGAAAGGTCGCTGAGTCAATTTGGATGCCCGGGGGCTAGCACCCCTTCCCTCTGCACGCTACTGGTGCTCGTTATCCAGTGGCGGTTCCAGGATTTCTTGGTGGGGGGATAAAATGAATTTATGGGAAGCTGTTGGGGGTGAAAAGAGAAGGAAATAAATCAATAAACTTTGCCGAAAAAGGCTGTAAAAGAGAATTTTCCCCCTAATTTTACTACACTTAACCGAAAAATAGGTCGACGAGCAAAAATAAAAAGGGCATCCGCAGTTTTTTCATCATAGTTTTACTAGACTTTTACCAAGAAATAGGTTTCACAAGCAAAAAAAGCCGGGTGGGGGATGCATCCCTCACCTCACCTCACCCCGCTCGTGGAACCGCTAATGTCGCTGCCTTCCGGTTGCGTGTCAAGAATCGTACACAAAGACCTTGCGCGTACTCGTGTATACGTCGATAACGGCTACGGCGTCATTTGGTACAAGTCGGGGTTCTGCTGCGGTTTCGTTAATCGCGGATCGATGTCGTAGTACTGCGTGGCCGGCGGTTCCTTCTCTTTCCTCGCTTCGCCGCCGTCGATCTCCTTCCGCACCGACTTCGGACTCTCGTAGATGTGCTCGACGTAACGCGGCGGGCTTTCTTCGATGACGCGCATCCGGTAGATGGTCGGCGGACTTCCGGAACAGGTGGAGGAGGCGGAGGAGGTCACTCGGAACTCCGGCTGACGCTGCTGCTGCTGCTGCTGCTGGTGGTGCTGCTGCAGGTCCCAGGTCCGGCTGCTGTAGGAGACGTGGCGGAGAACGTGGACCGGCGGTACGGTCTTCGGCAGGACCGGAAGTGATTCGTTGTCGCCGCCGGAAGCGGAGCAGCGAGGGTCCGGCGTCTCGCCGCCTTCGACGTAATGGTCGGATTTCGGGAACTGTCTCCAGGTGGAGAATTTTCTACAGATAAGGATTTATTTTCCATTTCGGATTCACCGCTCCAGTGGCATCGCCAGACATAAACTAACCCCCTCCCGCCCCCTACCCTGCCGCACATCAGTGGCGGCTCTAGGATTTGGCAAGTGGGGGGGCCGTTGGGGTGGCAACTTCTAATCATGAGGAGCCAACCATTTGTTGTTTAATGTATGTAGCATTAAGTATAGGGTCCCAACTGTGAGGGCCACTGGGGGGGGCAGGCACTCAACAGGGGAGGCACGGGCCCCCTGCCCTCCCCCGGTGGAGCCGCCACTGCCTCACATAAACGCCTACTAAACGTCCACTGCGTTATTCGTCTTTGTTCGGTCGAGACGCCTTCTTTAATTAAACGACCACGATTTTTAAGTCATCTAAAATTTCCATGGCCGCCGACGCAGTAGGCCTAATGCATGGCACCTGAGAAAAGGGATATTTTTACACCCCCTAGCACCCCCGCCAATCTGAGACCGACATCCCCAATCTGAGCCTGGGATGACCTTTTTTGCTTGCCAGACTTTTTCGGCAGCAACCCCCAAAATATACCGACATTTGAAAACCTTGCTGAAATATTAACCGTGACCATTGTGTTTCGCCACCTCCTGGAAAAATGTTTGTGGCGCAACAGTAAACATTGTGTTTTGTCCTCTCCTGGAAAAATTTATGTGGGCGCCCATGCCTACTTTTCATCCAAATTTACGCTCCTGGACCTTTACCACCTATGGTTAGCGTCATCAGTGTTTTATCCAAACTCCAGGCCTTTGTTGGAGAAATAGAGGCTTTCGGGGAGGGGGGTCGACTTGGTTGGAGGGGAAAAGACACAGTTCAATGCAAAATTTGTGCAAGTGCTGGGATTTTTTTTGGGGGGGGGTTGAGGGGTTTTGGGGGAATCTCCCCTCCTAACAGGCCTGTATAAAACACTGAGCGTCATAAATTTAAGTTTTAACAGGGAAATGAGGTTGGTTGCAGATTGTCCCAGCGTTAAAATAATTTTATTATCGATCGTAGTCGGCATTTACCTTCGAACTATGACCAGTCCGCCGATGACGACGAAAAGGCCGATAGCTGTCGCCACGGTCGCCATTATTGTGACGTTCATCCCTGGGATAATTACATACGAGACGTTCAACATCTGGATGAGAGGGAATAATAAATCGGAACAGCGCCAGACGACGGATTTAAGCGATCGCAGACGGACGACGACGGTGCTGCCGCCTGGCGACAATCCCCTGTGCTCGGCCGCGCAGTCGTGACGAGCAGGCGGCTGAAGAGAATCTGCCGAGCCGATGAAACGAGGGAAATTAATTTGGCGGGGGTGTGTGGGGGGGGGGGGAGAATGGCGTTGGCGGATTGATTGAAGGGGGAGGGAGGTGTGCAGCGTCGCGTTCTAATTTTGTCTGTGTGCCTGTCGGCGATTTTTGATTTCTTTCATCAGACTTTTCTTTTTCATTACTGTAGCGCGGTCTCTCTCTCGAAGCAACTTTCGCCGGAAATTTGAGTTAATCGAAATACGCCCGTAAGGCGGCGCTTGTGCTGAAAAGAGTCTATATAGAACAGTCGCATAGGCCTACGTGGGCCTACTTCGAAACTGAAAACGCCGAAGCGGCTAATCAAGCGCAAGTTGGGCGAAATAATCGAATACCAGAAATGACTGGAAGACTGTCCAGAAGAGAATTTGGCGAGAAATTTGAGAGAAAAATTGGGGCGAACAGATGATGATGATGGAAAACTCTGGTCTGTGCAAATCGTTTTCTCCTGCCCTAGGGAAGTTGGAATTCTTGCCAATGCATGCGGTGTGGAAAATGACGTCATCATTCGCGCGTCGTTTGCGTTAGACAAATAGCGCTGACTTTGTAGGTTTCACAAATTGTCTGACAGTGTAGGTGGCCCAGGTGGGTCAAAATTGGAGACATATTTTGACCATGAATCCAACTGCA
The DNA here is from genome assembly GCA_018105865.1 of Metaphire vulgaris. NCBI lineage: Eukaryota > Metazoa > Annelida > Clitellata > Crassiclitellata > Megascolecidae > Metaphire > Metaphire vulgaris. The sequence goes on from CM030856.1 coordinate 8,719,432, forward strand.
GCTCCAAGATTTGGCAAATGGGGGGTGCAACTAATAAGCATGGGGCCAACTATTTTTTCATAAACCTGGACTAGTCAAGTTGCTTAGAATGCGCGGACTAACGTATGGGGGCCACTGGTGGCCAGGCATTCAATAGGGACACAGGCCCTCCCCGGGCCCCCATGTGGAGCCACCTCTGAATGAATCTCTTGAGAAGGAATCTCTTATAAAATGCCTATCTTGTAGACACTTTTAAAATTATCACCATCATCGTCATCATCGTCATCATCATCATAATCATCATCATCATCATCATCATCATCATCATCATCATCATCATCATCATCAACATATCAGCATCATCATCATCATCATCATATCATCATCATCATCATCATATCATCATCATCATGTCATCATCATCATCATCATCATCATCATCATTATTATTATTATTATTATTATTATTATTATTATTATTATAACTTATTATAGCATGGTTGTAAAAGTATGATATGCATGATTCGCCAAGTCGAGTTCGAGTCTCGTAAGTGCGGAGGAAGCAAAAAATTTTCCAAAAAGGTGAACGACTGTTAGGCCAACAAAGAAGCAGGTCCGCCTAATGACGATGCATGATTGTAACGCATCTTATACGAAGTCAAAATTACTTGTTACCGAAAGGAAGATGAAAAACTCCGTTTTTCGAAAGACCACTCGTCCACGAATCCCCTATCAAGAAACAAACACACACACACGCACACACACAATCTGTGTCTTTCATTGCAAGAGTTAAGTCGGCCAATAGGCAAAGCAGAGTAGAACTTCGACACAGTGGCGTAGCCAGGATTTCCGGAAGGGGGAGGGGTTGGAAAAAATTTCGTCGATGACCGCCAATGGGGGAGATTTTCATCCCAAAAATCGTCTAAAAAATAAAAATTGCATGGAAATACATCAAAACAATTTTTCCGCCGTCCAGAAGGGGGGTTAACCCCCAAACTCCCCCCGTGGCTACGCCACTGCTTCGACATAACGGACTTAGTCATAGCGTAGGCCTATACACTCGGTTATAACGTACCGCAATGTACTACTGCCTAACTGCCATTCCAGTCTGCATACAATTTTGACTTAGAATCAATTTATATTTGGCGCCACTGATGTAACGGCTGCCTATACCTGGATCGACAATACCTTGGCCACCACGGATTACGGATTACGGATTACGGATTATGGATTTTATCCAGATTGAGCGCTCGTGAATAAGCTGATGCTGCGCTACGCCAAGCTTTTGCGGATGTATTTGGAGTACCATCGATTGATCCCCTGGGTATTATAACTGGTGCCATAGAAGTGCATAATTATTAATTATTAATGATATTACGGTTGCCTACCTGGATCTACAACCTCGACCACCACGGATTACGGATTACGGAGTTTATCCAGATTGAACGCTCGTGAATAAGCTGATGAGCTACTACGCTAAGCTTTTGGACAGCGCTAGAAAAATGTCGTTTTGCTTACTTAGCATTCCTACTTCCTTACTGCCTAAGTTCAGTGTTTAATCTAGACTCTAGACTCCTTGACTCCGGGGGGGGGGACTGACAAGGCCGGAGGGAAGTCAGCTAGGGGGCTGCTGTTAGTTGATGTAGTATGCCAAAATTTTCGGTGGGAATTTAAAATTTCTGGGGCGAAGGGCAATTTCCCCCTCTCCCGAAAACGGTCTAGATTAAACCCTGGCTTAGTTACTGATAAAAAAGCTCAATTGAATTTTTCTTACGGTCGAAACGGCATTCATGTTATAGAAAGAATACCGGCATCTCTACTGTAGGCTTTTTTTCTAGGCGAAGCAAAGTATCGAGTATCGAGGACGCGCTTTCTTATTGTAAAGCGTGCCGTTTATACGTGCCGTCGGAGCAGTTTCCGTGAAATCCAGTCCAGACGCTGTTTTCACAGACCAGCCGCCAGGTGCCGACACCTCCTCCAGTGCATCCAACGACACCTTCAGTCGGTGATATCTTCTTGAACCAAGTGCCAGACAATACGAACACGCTCGGACATCCAACGACTGCACAAATAATAATAATAATAATAATAATAATAATAATAATAATAATAATAATAATAATAATAATAATAATAATAATAATAATAATAAAAACTAACTAAAAATAATAGGTCTAATAATAATATGAATAGGCCTAATAATACTAATAAAGTAATTAAATAATAGGGCCAAAAATAGACCTAAAAATAATAGAACTAAAAATGATAGGCCTCATAATGATATGATGATGATGATGATGATGATGATGATTATGATGATGATGATGATTATGATGATGATGATGATGATTATGATGATGTTTATGATGATGTTTGATAGTATAAGATTTAGGGGATACTGAATACATGTGTGTTTGTTAAATATGTAGGTTATATGCAGGTGTAAAATTGTTTGTCTTTATGCTTTGGTATAGTTAATAATGTTAATAATTCTGTTTGCCTTATGCTGCTTTCTGTTTGTGTTTTAGTCATATGTGACTTGCTGCAGTAAATGCGAATAAAGATATTATTATTTGTATTATTATTATTATTATTATTATTATTATTATTATTATTATTATTATTATTATTATTATTATTATTATTATTATTATTATTATTATTTATAACAAGGTTTAGAGTGGAATCTGCCCTGGGTGAGTACCATTTTGTTATACCCATTATGGTCTTGCTGTGTAATATCATTATCTGCCTCTTGTACCGTCACAAAACACTGATAACTACATAATTAATTATTACTGTATCACACTGCCTACCTTCATACGAAAGAAGAAAGTATTTTCCATCGTTCGTCTCTTTCCTCGTCTTAACGACCATTCGTATCTGCAGTTCATTGGACGTCGACAGGAACACGGCGCTGATCCTGCTGGATCCCGCGCAGACGGTCTCGCTCATCGTCTTGTCGGTGATGACGGCCAGTACCTGACAGATGGCGCTGTTCTCGGCGTCCTTCCGAGCGGACCCCGTCAGTCCGAAGTTCCACAGGGTGACGTTGATCCGCTGCCCGGGAGCGGCGACGATCTGCCACGGCGCGTCGAAGCTGCCGCAGCCCGTCTGCTCGGTGACGTAGTTCGACAGGTAGCCGCCGCCGCCGCCGCCGCCGCCGCCGCCGCCGGTCGCCTGCCGCGCGGAAAGTGTCGTCTGCTGACGACATGTTCGATTGGCGGGAACTACGACTGAAATCGCGCACAGAAGACGTAAGTAAGTAAGTAAGTAAGTAAGTAAGTAAAATCTCGTTAATTTCTATTGCCGGGCGATGAAAGATCATCTTGAGGCCAAGGGCCGGCTATATGCAGTGGCGGTTCCAGAAATTCTTGGTGGGGGCGGATGAAAAATTTATAGGAAGTTGGTGGGGATGCAAAGGAAGAAGAAGAAAAATGACAGAAGTGAGTAAGTAAGTAAGTAAACTCTCGTTAATTTCTATAGCCGAACGATGAAAGATCATCTTGAGGCCATGCAAGGGCCGGCTATATGCAGTGACGGTTCCAGGAATTCTTGGTGGGGGCGGATGAAAAATTTATAGGAAGTTGGTGGGGGATGCAAAGTGAAGAAGAAGAAAAAAGAAAAGAGTGAGAGAAAGGCCACTGTTAGTGCTTTGCCCACTAAATGTTAAGAAACCTTGCCTAAATAATTAGCCCGACAAGCAAAAAAGAAGGTCATTCGCAGTATTTTTCACTAATTTTTTAAACTCATCGGAAAATAGGCCGACAAGCCAAAAAAGGTCATCTGGAACCACGGAGGGGGATGCATCCCCAGTCATCAACATGGTGGAACCGCCACTGGTTATATGGTGGATTGGGTATAAGATATATTGCACAATGTTCTCTATAGGTGGCGCCACTGCGGATTGAAATTTCAAAGAAAAACTTAAATGGTTTCATTCTCGATACAATGTCGCACTGTTATAACAAATTCCAGGCAATTCTACCCAGAGTTTTGTCCAAATTTTTTACAATGATACAGGGCGGTACCGTTTTTATTGGGCCACCCTGTACTAGTTGCATTGCGTTGGCCAGTGGCATTACGAAGGCATTTAGACACACACAAAGCTTTGATACGAGGACAGTATGAACTCTTTCTCACCTTTAATGCAGGTATATTGAGCCTCCAGGTAACCGCGGAGCTCTCGTGGGCATGGATTGCGATTGATCAGCTCCCTCACCGCGAGACTGCAGACCGGTTGGCCAGAACAGACAAAATCGAGGTCACCCAGGAGGTTACTCGAGCAGCCGAACGATCCATACTGTGACGTCAGGCAGGTGCCCGGCTTCATGCGGCCATACCTGGGCAGACAGAACAAAGGCAAATCGCTTTTTGACCGCCTTTATCGACCGACGAAATGCAATCGAACGAAATATGAAAACTTTCGCAGAGGTGGAATCTATTTATTGACGAACAAATAAAAGCAAGAAATCTCTTCTGTGAAAATCCTAGGTACGCCAACGTAGAAAATAGCCATCGCTTTCAGGAGCGTAGCCATGAATTTGATTTGGAGGGTATAAATATTGAGGGGATACAAATCTTAACTATAAACCACATAAACCATATAGAACACATATAAGATATAACCACATATAAATCACATAAAAAACTTTACGGTAGACTGGTTTTGGGAGGGTATATATATATACCGATATACCTCCGCCGTCGCTACGTCCCTGATTGCTTTGATCCGATCTGTC
>CM030856.1:8729152-8824152 GCA_018105865.1 Metaphire vulgaris
CGAATATAAAAGTGTTCTCAAATCAAAACAACAATGAGATGACTAAAGATTCACTCACTGCAAATGCTTTCTAATATTACATTACGTCAATTACGTCACACGATTACAATATCTTTACGTCAAAATTTTGAAATCGCTCTCAGTTTTATAAATATTGGAACGTTCGTGTTAGGACAAAACTGTTCACAAAAATAATTATTCTATTCTACAGAAGTTTTTGCCCATAACGAGATTTTCAAGAGCAAAGTTGCGGTCCAAAAGCTCCCGTTTTTTTCGAATTTCTATCGAGCGAAACATGTCGACAGCAAAAATCGAAAAGAATTTCACTGTTAACTGGATCGCTGAAAAAGAAGCCATCGCAAGAATGATTAACTGCGCCGTTTCGTTCTATATTTCATAAATTTGGTGACACGTTAATTTAAAACGGAAGCGGAAGTGGAAGGCGCCGTTTCACATCCGGGTTCCGAAACAATCGGTCGCTGTATACCTCCCTGTCTGTCTGTCTGTCTGTCTGTCTATCTGTCTGTCTGTCTGTCTGTCTGTCTGTCTGTCTGTCTATCTGTCTGTCTGTCTGTCTGTCTGTCTGTCTGTCTGTCTGTCTGTCTGTCTGTCTGTCTGCTTCGGAGCTCCGCGCATCAGCTGCTAACTGCTGCGACGGAGGCTGAACGATTCGACCGGAAGCGAAGTCACCGACCGATTCTCTGCTGTGATGAGACAACGCCACGATTAATGTCTCGATGCTGCCGTCGGTCGGAAAGAGTGGAGACCTGCGGTGACATCGCCACTGCTGTTTATGGGGCTGGTCTCCTTCGGGAAGCCAGACAGACAGACAGACGGACAGACAGACAGACAGACGGAGAAAGAAAGAAAGACAGACAGACAGATAGATTGAGAGAGACAGATACAGCGAGAGAAAGGGAGAAGAAGAGAGGTAGAGAGACAGACCGATGGAGAGACAGAAACAGAAGGATAGAGAGAGAGAAAGAAAGACGGAGAGACGAAGAGTTAGAAGCAGAGAGCGACAGACAGAGACAGACAGACAGACAGACAGACATACAGATAGATATATAGATAGATAGAGATAGATGATAGATAGATAGATAGATAGATAGATAGATAGATAGATAGATAGATAGATAGATAGATAGATAGATAGATAGATAGATAGAGAGAGAAGAGAGAGAGAGAGACGCAGAGTGATAGAGACCAGAGTGTTAGAGACAGACAGAGAGGCAGAGGCATCTGCCGACGGAGCCGAAGCGAGTAGCGGGGGTGGGGGGGTGGACGTTGTATCGAAGGCAGAGAGAGAGAGAGAGAGAGAGAGAGAGAGAGAGAGAGAGAGAGAGAGAGAGAGAGAGAGAGAGAGAGAGAGAGAGGCATTTATTCACCGGTCCCTGCAGTGTCCTGTCCGACGGTCTCTGGAGTCTGGACTCGATCACATTTTGGGGATCACGACCCCGAAAAGATACCCGATCGCTGTCTATAACGCAACCCTATCGATCAGTGCATGGGGAAGTAACCGGACATGGAGAAACTGCTTGTGCACCATGTGCGCTTACGCAGCGTTGGTTCGGACTGAGATTGCAAACGGTTCAAAGGTCATCTAGAAATACTGGAGTCATTATTAACCGTTGAGAGTAATATTATTACAGTGGTATTCACAAATGTTAATGCCTCAAGTTAGCAGAGTGGCAACAACACTTGACGATAGAGCAGAAGGTCGCGGGTTCGATACCCGCAGGAGCCCCAGGGTTGAATCTAGGCCGTCTGCGGGGAGGGGGAAATTGCCCTTCCCCGGATATTTCAAATTCCCCAGGAAATTTTTGCATACTAGATCAACTAACAGCAGCCCCTAGCTGACTTCCCCCGGCCTTGTCAGTTCCCCCCCCCGCGAGTCCGGAGTCTAGATTAAGCACTGAGGAGCCCTAAGGTCGACTTAGCCTTACTCGCTAGAGGGCGGTGGTAAAATGAAGGGCAGCGTTAGGTTGCGAGGTAAAACGTGGATCTTGGGAAAGTAATGAAAACCTATCCCAGATTAATGGTTCATACCACCTACGTCACTGATTGACTAAACCGGAAATAAACGCCAGAACCCAACGCTCGAAATCGAGTACGGAACCTACCTTTTCCTTTGCCTAATACCAAATACACCACTTTAAAGCACGTTATTATTATTATTATTATTATTATTATTATTATTATTATTATTATTACCGGTATTAGTCTAACAGTGAAATGTGTCCTGTGCCAAAACGAGAATCGAATATAAAATCGTCCTATCCAGATTCTCCATGAGCAGCAGAATACTTTTCTAACTATTAGGATATAGTACCAGCAGGTGGTCATGGTAAATTTTGACCCGTCAAAGATTTGATAGAATCGTACAAGATCGATGGATGTTTACAGAAAATACGAAACCGAAGTTTAATAAATTTAATTCCCCTCCCACTTGTGTACTCAGTCTGCATCTAACTATATCACTGAATATGACAATGGCGCGTGACGGCATAATAGACTTTTTCCCATTAAATCAACGGATGGTAAGATAAGAGGTTTTCAGATCAGGAGGCAGCTAGTAGTAGTAGTGGTAGTAATAGTAGTAGTAGTAGTAGTAGTAGTAGTAGTAGTAGTAGTAGTAGTAGTAGTAGTAGTAGTAGTAGTGGTGGTGGTGGTAGTAGTAGTAGTAGTAGTAGTAGTAGTAGTAGTAGTAGTAGTAGTAGTAGTAGTAGTAGTAGTAGTAGTAGTGGTAGTAGTGGTAGTAGTAGTAGTAGTAGTAGTAGTAGTAGTAGTAGTAGTAGTAGTAGTAGTAGTAGTAGTAGTAGTAGTAGTAGTATAAGGAGGAAATTCTAAGGAATTATATTTAAAATAAGGAAATATAATAGCTGACTTATATAGCGCCAGATGACTGACTGACTGTAGGCTAGATACCATTTGAGAGCTTGTCTGAGGTAGATTATAAATAGCCTCAGAGAGATCAGTACTGCTGCTACTGCTAGACAGACAGACGGACAGACAAGCAGACATTCTGGAACAGTGATAGTTTTCCTGCTGGTTTTTTTCGTAGACACCCTGTATATATATATATATATATATATATATATATATATATATATATATATATATTCAATGCAGAGTTTACGTGCACATCAGGTGCCAAGCCGTACTTTCACATTCTCTATCAAGTTTTAAAACGTTACTCAAAATATATACTTCTTTGATCTAACCAATACCCAGATTTATGCCTTGTATATATATAATGAAGTGGCGCTATAGAAGTACACAGCTGTATTAGATTTTTGCAGAAATTTTGAAACCAATTGTTACGGAATGGGAGGAGTAACTAATTGATTTACTATTTTCCGAAGAAACATCGATCGATCTTCAACGATTTTAACAAATCTTTGACGGGCAAAAGAATAATCAGGACCACCTGTTGATAATAAATAATAACTAGGCAGACGATTATGTTGCTCTATTTAAGGAGAGGCTGGCAACGAGGACCTGGCATTCGATCCTCGTTTTGGCAAAAGGACGCAGTCAGTTGAACAAGATCCGAGTCGTTGCTTCTTCGTCTTCAGAGAGAGTCGCGCCGTGGAACTGAAGATGAAACCAGTTGCCGTCTGCCTTGGTCTGCTGCTCGTCGTTTGTCTGTTCGATCTAATCGTAAAGGTTCAGCCAACTGATGAAATTCCTCAGCCAACTGATACGACTGAGGTAATAAGGTTTTGAAACGTATTCGCTATCCGCAGCTAATCTAGAATAGAAGATTTAACTTCGTATAACTAAGCGTTTCACTTTAACGCAGTGGTTCTCAGACCCCTTTGCTGCACGGCCAACATTTGAAATGCAAAAAAATTGTCGAGGCCCACCTGTTTTATTAAACAGTCTCTGGCCCAGCGGGTAGCAAGTGTACAGGCAAAAAAGAAGCCAGAAAAGTCAAGCACGGAGTTCTTGTCATCCGAACAATTTCTCAGGAGTTTATGTGCAATCCTCACGACTGATCACAGAATAAGGAGTCCCGGTCCAGAGGCGTAGCGAGGGGGCAGGGGGGCATGTGTCCTTGGGCGCTGAGGCGAGAGAGCGCCAACATCGGGTTTTTGGATAAACAATGAATAAGAGGAAACAATGCGACGACGGGGTGCCGTAGAGAGTTGAGGGGCGCCGAATGAACGCACATTTGAATGACTTTTCTTTGCTCGTCAGGAGTAGTTAAGGGCGCCAACAGTACAACACCTTGCCCCCGGGCCAGTGTTTAATCTAGACTCCTGGACTCCGGGGGGAAACTGAACAAGCCGGGGGGAACTGACAAAGCCGGGGGAATTCTGCTAGGGGCCGCTGTTAGTCCATGTAGTATTCCAAAATTTCCGGGGGAATTTGAAATTTCCGGAGGAGAAAGGCAATTTTCCCCCCGGAAATGGCCTAGATTAAACACTGCCCCGGGCGCCGGACAACCTCGCTACGCCTCTGCCCTAGTCCCTCCTGTGACTATGCCAATGAACTAAGGTTAATCAGCTAATCAATTGCGTACAACTTTGGAATAATTTATTTGATGTATCAACTTCTCGTGTCTTTAGGACGTCAGCGTGACTAAGGCTATCTCTCGCGGGCCGCGGCCCTCCTTCGGCAGCGGTTCTCGACACCTGGGCCGCGGCCCACGGGTTGAGAACCGCTGCTTTAACGTGTTAGAGCTCTAGTCGTTTCCTGTATTGTTTAATTGCAACGATTAAAGTAATAGCCGAAAATTTGAAAAAAAATAGATGATCAACTGAACAGAGAACGAATACAAACCTAACGATATAATTTATATTAATACTAGTAAAATATACACGTATTGTATTTTATGCGTGTAGCTCAGTTTATATGCTCATAACACAGGCTGCTTATTTTGGCACTCTTATGGAAATATGCAAATCCTCTATATATGACAAAACATACTCATAGACACGCATATATATATCACATATATATATATATGTATGTGTATCTGTATGCACACATACATACACACACGTATATATATGTATATATATGTATATATATGTATATATATATGCGTATATGTAAATATGCAGAAGAGACAGACGATTGCGGCTAAACATGTAGATATATTTATACAATGTTTCACATTGCGTAACCGTTATCGTCGTTGTTATCATGAACTTTGTCGTTTTGTCGTCGTCATCATCGCCGCCATCGATGTAATTTTTTAACGGAATATTCGTGGATATCATGACGTCTACGGACGTCGCATTGTCTTCGATTACATGAAAATTGTCGGTGGATGTTTTCAGAAGAAACCCGACTGCTGCGTTGGGGTGAAGCAGCGTGGTAAAACCAATGAGACAGTCTGCGAGTTTGACTGCTGCGAAGGCTATACTGAGAAAATCCTCAGTGGCGACTTGGTTTGCGTCCTAGCACCTACAGGTAACAGTGACGTGGCCAGGATTTCCCGAAGGGGGGGTTGGTTTTGACTTTTGACCGTAACCAACTTTCAAAAATCTTGACAAAAAGGTCATCTTATGTATCTTCACTTCTAAAATTTGTCTTTTCAGATGCTGACAATCAAAAAAGGTCGTCGCGCCTATGGCGCTTAAAAAATTGTGGTCAGCAACCCCAATTAAGGGGGGGGGGTTGACCCTCAAAACCGCGTCCGAAAATTAAAAGTCCATGGAAACACATTAATTAATTAATGCTGCTAATTTCAGAACACAGTCTGACTCTGTTTCCCGTATAGCATAAATGACACATACATTTGGACCGTATTCTTGTTTTTGCTATTATACTTTTTCCTATACTGTATTTTAGCTTTGATTCACCAGACGTTGTTTATACCATATTAGACATATTGCATTGCGTTAAACAGGAACGCAAGGTCTGGTATTGAACGAATCTGCGCGAGTTTAGTCACAATTGAGTCATCTAGACTTCACACCTACCTCAATCGCTTAAAGTAAACGCCTTTGGAATAGTAGGCTATCTAACATTTCACACTACAGTCCAGTGTTTTATCCAGACTCCAGGCCTTTGGGGGGATTGAGGCCGCTTTCTGGGGAAATCGACTTGGTTGGAGGGGAAAAGACACAGTCCAATGCAAAATGTAAGTGCTGGGATTTGGGGGGATTTTGAGATTTTTGGGGAAAAATCTCCCCTCCTAACAGGCCTGTATAAAACACTGCACACTACACTGGCCTCTGTTCCTCTGTTCTTCTGTTTTCTATATGGTAGGGCCTTTTCAGGATGGCATATGTAGTTCCATGGCATATCTCTCTCTCTCTCTCTCTCTCTCTCTCTCTCTCTATCTATATATATATATATATATATATATATATATATATATATATATATGTATGCCTGATGTCTTCTAGTAAAAATTCAGGCTGATATATTTCTCAATCGCTGTTTAGTAGAACCCACTCCAATAGGAGAAGACTGAACGGAAGGTCTCGTAGTAAAGTTTCTGCAGAGAAGTCGCTTCAGAGAACTTCCTTCGTTCAACAAAGAAACAGATTCAGCGATCGCAAAACGATTAACAACTATTCGGACGCTTCATCTCTCTTATATTTGCATAAATTAGATTTCATTTTTTCTGTCATTCCATTTAGGAACTCTTCAGCAACGCTTGCATTCATTTAAGCCTTACTCTTGGCGGTGGTTATCAGCGCAGTGTCATTTCAAGCAGGGCGTGATTTGTAGTGGGAAGGGGGGATTTTTCACCACTACATCCCCCACTGCTACATTTCCCCAACAACTACATCCCCCAAACTTTTTTCCCACCCAAATATCCCCCCACTGTTCCAGTCACAAATCGCACCCTGATGTCATGCAGTTATAACGCCTATCATTATCAAATCATGCCGTAAGCTTATATGTCGATTTATAAAATTTAAATGGCCAATAAATAAATCCGAGCAACAGATTTTTTCATTTGTGTCATCAATTTTCGAATTCATGTGAAATTTTCGTACAGATGGGCCTAAGTGGATAAATATCAATGCTGCAGATACTACGACCACTGCCACCGCAACTGCTGCTGCTGCAACTACTGCTACCACCACCACCACCACCACCACCACCACCACCACCACCACCACCACCACCACCACTACTACTACTACTACTACTACTACTACTACTACTACCACTATTACTAATACTGCTACTTTTACTGCTGCTGCCACTGCTATTGCTACTGCTACTAGTGTTACTACTACTACTACTACTGCACTGCTACTACTACTACTACTACTACTACTACTACTGCTACTGCTGCTGCTGCTGCTGCTACTACTACTACTACTACTACTACTACCAGTCCCGTGCTACTGGAAGGATGAATTATGCCCTCATTTAAGCAATTGCATGAAAAAAAGAATTCAAATTATGTGCTGCCTTCAAATAAGAACTGACAGTGTTAAATGGAGCAAACACTGGACATATAAATGTAAGCCTAAAAGAAATGGTGGTTTTTCTTGGATATAGAAACATGCGATCAGACAATTAATGCGTAGAGTTGACGCCAAGCACATTCTATAGAACTGGTCGAAAGTCACGACGACGACGTGATGGAACTCTTAGAGAAGAGCCTGTGTTTTGCGACGGATGCCGTGTCTTTGTCGTTATAGGATGCAGTGGGGTGGGGTGGGGGGGGGGGTGTTCCAACCGTCCGTCCTACCGACGGAAAGTCCTGTGTCCTCGGTTTCGTAGGTCGTTAAATGTCCCCGAAGAGTGTCTTTCGTCTAATCTCTTTCTCCGAAAAACTTCGCTTAGAGCGCTTCCCGTTCGTTCAATATCCCTGCCTTTATTCAAAACCAGCTGATGAGACGTCTCTCGAAGAGAGAGAGAGAGAGAGAGAGAGAGAGAGACAGACAGACAGACAGACAGACAGACAGATAGAGAGAGACAGACAGACAGGCAGACAGAAAGAGATAAAGAGACAAGAAAGAGAGGAGGACATGCAGAGACAGAGAGACAGAAAGAGAGATAGATAAATAGAGAGACAAACGGAGACAGAGAGAGCGACAGACAGAAAGAGGGAGAGACAGAGGCGGATCTTGGGGGTGCAGGGGGTACAGATGTCACCGGGCGCCGAGGTGGGGGGCGCCAAAATTGGGTTTAAGGTAAGGAGTTCCGCTACGGGCGATGACCTGTTCTGCTTATCAGGGAGTGATGACTGTTTTTTGCTTGTCAGGGTATTCGCTAAGTTTAATTAATGAAGAATGAAGGGGCGCCAAAATGGGCAGAGCAGAGCCCTTTTTGCTACTTAGGATTTTTGTCAAGTTGAGGGGGCGCCATGCATTAGTATGTTTTTCAACGGGCGCCAGACACCCTAGCTCCGCCCCTGACAGAGTGACAGACAGAGCGACAGAAACAGAGACAGAGAGATAGTGACAGAGACATAGACATATAGATAGACTGATAAATTAGCTCAGGCAGACAGACAAACAGATAGATAGAGACAGAGACAGGAACAGAGACAGGTCGTTCGTAAATGGCGAATCGGTTGATCAGCTTTTTATATCGTCTTCGTGTTTTCAAAGATTTGCCTAACAAAAATGAGAATGCATCTCGATTCCTAGATGTCACTTGAGAGAGACAGAGACAAAGACAGACACAGAAAGAGAGAGAGAGAGAGAGAGAGAGAGAGAGAGAGAGAGAGAGAGAGAGAGCTCATTTGTAAACTGCATGTTTACGGTGTAAGTATTAACTATTAAGAACACATTGACGCTCGGCATGAACTTTTTCATAGGCATCGAGTTTCACGATATGAATGTTACGACATGACATTTCCTATCGTAAACTGGTTACAGCGAATACCATGACATTACAATCGTAAAGAGAGTTTGGCATCTTGTCTGTTTGTTTGTTTGTTACATCTATCGGCATTAAATCAAAATAATCAGCATACAACAAGGCACATAGGCCCCCCTAATCTTGCAGTTATCGGCAAATAAAAAACTTTAGATGATGATAAAGTATAGGCCTAAATTATTCATAAAGTGCTTCAAATTGATGAAGTGCTCTAGGTCTTCCAACACGGAAGGTGAATCGCTGTGACGTCATTAGAACGTCACTGAGAGTCAAGTATAGTAATTTAGCGCGTTTCCATAGCAACTAATTCACAGACGAGTGCGACGTCACCAATATATATATATATATATATATATATATATATATATATGTTTATATCAGGGGTTTATCGAGGAATGCCTATATATATATAAGGGCGTAGTGAGGAATTTATTTTGGGAGGGTATAAATTTGGGGTATATATTGTTAGATATATTTTATATAATCTATATATTCTAAATATTATATATTATATATATTATTATACTGTATATTATTTATATTATATATATATGATTATATTTTATATATACAGTACTATATTATTATATATTGATTTTTGGGGTTTACTTACCCCATCACATAGCCCCATCACAACGTCCCTGATATATATATATATATATATATATATATATATATATATATATATATACACATATATATACACAGGTATATATATATATATATAATAAAATATAAAATAGGCTGCATATAAATTATGCAGGGTCGTAACGATGTAATTTTAAAAGCTTTTGTTCTTGATTACTGTCTCGGATGCGTAAATCATTTCGAGAGAAGAAGAGGCAAGCGGTAATGGTCTTTCTTTCTGTAGCTCTCTCTCTCTCTCTCTCTCTCTCTCTCTCTCTCTCGCCGGCGGTCAAATGACGTCTGAATGAAGACAAACCGAACCGAAACGCGGCTTGATGAGCACCGGAGTGGGTTGGGTCGGGGAGTGGGGGTGGGGGGGGAAGAGAAGCCGAGCTGTTCCGGGGGTAATAAGTCACCGCTGGTCGACATTCCGCCCTCGACGCCGCTAATCACCGTTGCTCGTCGTCTCGTCTCTTAGACCGACCGACCGACCGGGACTGGGCCGACGATGGAACGGTCGCTTTCGACCGTCGAAGACTAGGTACCGGCGGTCTTTTGTTCGACGGTCATTCTAATGGCGGACAACCGGTCGAATCAGACCGACGACACCGCACGAAGTCGGAAACGGCCGCGCGGTACAAGTGGAGCGATCGGTATTCGCCGGCACCTCGTCCCGTTAGAGACGATTTCCGGGCTTCTCACAGGGGGGCGACAGGGGAGGAGAAGGGGCGCCACCGATTGCATTAATCGTGTCACCTATTGAGGTGACATCTCCATTATCCAATACAAGACAGTCGACATTGAATGAGACCGACAACGAACGCTGGAATTAATGTCCGTACAAGACCATTTCTCTTGCGTAATTGGCTGAAAATTTTCAAAGCTCTCTATCGGCGAAAGGCATTTGGACAGTCAGCCATAACTTAGGCTCTCTCTCTCTCTCTCTCTCTCTCTCTCTCTCTCTCTGCCTCTCTCTCTTCCCTCCTTTCTTTCCCTCTTCCCTCTCTCTCTCTCCTCGCTCTCTCTGGCTCTCTTTCTCTTTATATTTATCCTCTATCTTCTTCCGTGTCTCTGTCTCTGTCTCTGTCTCTGTCTCTGTCTCTGTCTCTGTCTCTCTGTCTCTCTGTCTGTCTGTCTGTCTCTCTCTCTCTCTCTCTCTCTCTCTCTCTCTCTCTCTCTCTCTCTCTCTCTCTCTCATATCTCTCTGTTTCTCTCTCAGAGTCATAGTGGTCTTTATTCTTTCTAAAGTCGATCATGCGAGAATTCTGAAATGAGAACTAATGGTCGACTGGATCCCGATTATCTTTGGAATTTCCGTTGGGAGCCTGACGCTTTCCATAGGCCAATATCACAACGTCACGTCTCAGCGCGACTGATCCAATAGACTGACTCCTCGGGCGCCTCTCCTTGCATTGAATTCGTGACTCGCTGTTATTAGAAGAATTTACTGGAACAGACAACTAAACCACGATCCCCAAGCAGTACGCTTCTCCCAAATTACTGCAACAAACTGTAATTCTGTAACACACTTTCTTTGCTTCCACTTTTCAACTTCAGACATGGCTGATTCTTAAGCTGCTAATTCAATTGCAATTTAAGTAACTAGTTGGCAATCTGTTTTAAGCCACCAGTGTTTCCCAAGACTGTGGGTCGCGACACAAAAGTGGGTCGCAGGACTCAGTCCAGTGGGTCGCAGGGTAGTGTGAAATTAGATTCATAAGTTTCATTTTCTAACCAACACCATAATGTAACTAGCCTTACTAAGTTGCAAGTAGGTTTTGTTTTAAGAAATTTATATACCTGCAATCTATTCAAAGCTTATATTATGCCTAAAACTATTAGTGTCTTAACAGTCTTATCCACTTTTAGTTAACACAACGTTTGTATGGTCGCCGCACATTAAAAAAACGCTGAAGTGGGTTGCGGTTCCAAAAAGTTTGGAAAGTCCTGTTTTAAGCGACATAAAACCCTACGTCATATGAAAGGCGCTTGTGTGAATTATGATTACCACAGGGCGTTTCATAACGAGTCGTTAAATATTCGTTTCGTTCGGAAATCATTTGCATTTACGAGTAGCATGACAACAAAAGTTACAGGATCAACATAATCCAAACCATGTCTGCTTTCAATTGGTCCATCTAAGAGCCCTGACGCATCATGAGCGTACAGTGGGACTTCGTTATTACGACAGGCATTATATAGCGGAATGGGCCGTGCCAAACAGGCACGTTCCATGACTTCATCTAAAAGCGAGTAATGGACTGATTTTACGAAATGATTTTGAATTTTTGGTAATGAATAAAAAAAATTAGCGCCAATGACTGCACGAGAACGGATGACATCGGCGAATGAAGGTTCTGCCTAGTATAGACCTATCTACTGTATCTTGTCGAATGACAATTTGGAAAAGTCGAAGGATGAGCCGAGTCTTGTATCACGGGTTTTATAGACAGCAACAAAAATTATAAAATTGATTCGATGTGTGACAGATACCAGTGGAAGGAGTATTGAACAGTTAGTAGGCGTATACAGATATGCAAATGTTTCAGGGTATTTTACAGATTATCTGACAAAATCCACATTTCCGTTTGTCCCCATCTTCATTGCTTCAAATCCTACTAGAATAGTCCAGATAGCCTGCCTCGATTTTGGTCGACAGCGTTCGAAATCGGACACCTCTCACTTTTAATGCAAATTATTCACGATGTAGGCCTACTATATATATATATATATATATATATATATATATATATATATATATATATATATATATATATATATATATATATATATTACACGCAGTGTGTTTATACAGGCCTGTTAGGGGAGATCCCCAAGCCTCAACATCCCCCCGAAAAAAACCAGCACTTACATAAATTTTGCATTGAACTGTGTGCCTTCCCCTCCAGCCAACTCAATCTCCCTCCCCCCAAGGCTTCAATCCCTCCCAAGGCCTGGAGTCTGGATAAAACACTGCATGCGCGAAAGGTTTGACCATGATCAGTTAATTACTTACTGTCTTTTTCGGTAGACGCAAACCATAAACCGAAGATCGCTGGTATCAGATGGTATCTGGCAGCGTAGATTCTGGTTTTCGACGATGTCATAACGAAACCTTCTTCTCGGTCGCAGCCGCGCCAAAATCCCATTCTCCAGAACGAGGCGACGGAATCATCGTCTGCTCCTTCGCGCTCAACGGCACACAGCAGTCGTCTGCTGCGGCGGCACGACCGCGCTCGAGGAGCCTCGTTTTCGCCCCCCGACAGTCGTAAAGCAGACGGCGACTTTAATAGAAGGCGCCCCCTTTCGGACACTTTCGGAAAATTCGTTTAAGGAATTCGAATGCTTCCGATTCGTCCGGAAATTAGGTCGGAGGCTTTCAACGCGTTTTCTGTATTTACAGTAGATTCAATTATTTTCGACCGAGTACAAGACGTGCCTAGAAATTACAGTATTAATTAAAAATACAATAACGCGATTTCCAGTGGTTTGGGAGGCATTAACCTGTGTTTTAAAAAAATACGAAATTTGTGAAAACCACTATAATTAGTTATTAGAATTGGATCACTTGGAATCAGCCTGAAAATATTCATGCCTTTGTTTCACAGCATCTTTACGACTCTGGTTTTCAGTCTGTTATTGCTATAAAACAAAATGCATCAGGGGCGTAGCCAGGAATTTGATTTGGGGGTATAATGCAATTTGGGGTGGTATAAATCCTTAAAACGTTGAAAATCTTAAAAAAACACATTAAAAACTTTAGGGTAGCCTGATTGGGAGGGTATATATACCGATATACCCCCGTCGCTACGCCCCTGAAATGCATCTGTTGGCTAAAACTAATTGATGTCAAATTCATAGACGACTAAAAATTCGTTTCTACAGTCAAACCGGGCTATTGTAATATTTGACGTGGCGAGGCTGACATGCATGGCGTTGAATATGAGAATTAGTACTTATGAGGACTGGAAAAATACGGAAGCATTTAGGTCCCCAATTTCGAAACGCATATTCGCTGAAATGCCTTCACATCAAATGCGGGGTTATTTCTTAGATTATCAATGGGGGTGTCGATATATTCTGAGGGTCGGTCCCTGTTGAAAAAGTCTGACAAGCAAAAAAGTCATCTCTGGCTCAGACTTAGATGGGGGTGTCGGTATAAAATTGGGGGAGGGTTATGGGGGATGTAAAAATACCCCTGCCTCAATGTCTTTTGGCACTCCAGCGTGACTAGAAGACGACCTTTCGAGACGCAACTTTATTTTATATATCGTGTTGCTCAATTCCAAATCTGATTCAAGTAAATAAGTTATGCGCGCGCGTGAGAGAGAGAGAGAGAGAGAGAGAGAGAGAGAGACTTTTATTCTAGTTTCAAACTGCCCAGTCATCAAGAGGACATTAAACAACAAATCGCCAAAGGACTGCAAACGATCGAAAGATTATGAAAAATCTGGAGCAGCAAGGACATAAACATAAGCACAAAAGTTACAATATACAAACACCATAGGAGTACCACAAATTATATATGGAGCAGAAACATGGAGCATGAAAGAAACAGGTGAACATAGGCTACTAGTGGTCGAAATGACCTGCTTACGGAGAATCCTTGGGGATGCAAAAGATAAGAAACGAAGACATTAGGCAACGTGTCAACGTCTCAACCTAAAGGACACAATTATCGACAAAATTAAAAGAAAAAGACTCAACTGGTATGGACATGTCAACAGAATGGATGAAAGGACTCTACCATACAAGGCACTATACACTCAAATAGATGGAAATAAAAGAAGAGGAAGACCCAGGAAAAAGTGGATGGACAACATCAGAGAAGACATGAACATGAAAGAAATTTCAATTATAGAAGGAAGACGATTAACAGAAGATAGAACTTCTTGGAAACATTTTATGTCTAGCTTATGCCGCCAACGAGTTGGCAGAGAGCAAGAATAATGACGATGATGATGATGATGATGATGATGATGATGATGATGACGCGTAGAAGTGTGACTAGATGTATAAAATAATTAATTAGGAGCGGTATGGCGTCACGCAGAGTCTGCATTGATTGTTCGGAGTGACGCTCTGCAGCGAAAGATGAAATCACCTTCAGTGTAGAAGGCGTGACATTGTCGCGATGACAGCAGAGCATAATTAACACAGATCAGTTACTTCCATGGCGTAATCAGGTAGATGCGTCGAAAGCCTTATTACACCGCGTCACGCTGTCTCTCCTACCTGTGTCTCACGTTATTTTACATCACAGTATAGTCGTAGTAGTAGTAGTAGTCTGTGATTTTATTTGCGCTGCTGCAAGATTGACACCCTTTACGAGATACGCCTGTACTATTACTACCCCATAGTAGTATCATCATTAGCAGCATTTTTATCACTGTTGCTACAGCGCCTGTATTTAACTTTGAAGGTTCGCTCTTCGGCCGGATAAGAAAACCTGCAGACGTAATAATGTGACAGGTGCGAGCGTAACGGTAATAACAGGTTGTTTTGCTTCCTGGATTACTGTGCTGTAATTTTCTCGCATGCAATTACATCAGACCCCCGTTGACAAGAACGCTAGCAAAGACAACGTTATTTGAACATAAGATTTAGAACAGTATTATATATATATATATATATATATATATATATATATATATATATATATATATATATATATAAGTGGCGTTGCCATGATTCCGGAATAAGGGAGCACATCGATATTATTTTTCACTTGAAAAAGTCTTGACGAGCAAAAAAAATCGTCTTGTCAAGCTCCATCCTTTTTAACCTCTTTCGTTCATTCATTCTCATACTTCCTACCATCTCTCTCTCTCTCTCTCTCTCTCTCTCTCTCTCCGACTACTCAGCGATTTTGCACAAATCTCACGACCGATCCCAGCACTAATAAGGACCGGGCTCTTCCTTGGCTATGCCAATGAGACATGCCCAATGTATTCGACGCGTGTTAGAGAATGAACTGTAGGCCCCATATGTGACGTGTTTACGGTTTTTCTCTTATCGAATACTCTGTCTTTGCAAATGAAATAATTAGACTAATTATGGAAAGGCGTTTCCTGTATTGTCAGCACTTGAAGTTCTGTTCTCAAAGCAATTAAGGCGAATGACAATTTTCGTCATTCGAAAATCCAGTGGGTGGATAATAAAGTTTATAAATCCCGTACTCGAGTCCGAGCGTTGGGTTCCGGCGCTTATCTCCGGTCTAGGCAATCAGCGACGTAGGTGGTATAAGTCATTAATCTGGGGTAGATTGCCATTACTTTCCCCAGACCCACGTTTTACCTCGCAGCTTAACACTGCTCTTCAGTTTACCACCGCACTCTAGCGAGTAAGGCTGAGTCGACCTTAGAGCTTCTGCGGGAATTGAACCCGCGACCTTCTGCTCCATCGTCCAGCGTTGTTATCACTCTTTTAACTTCCCTTAGTTTAGTTTATTTAGTTATGTTCAGTTGATTTGTGTTATTCCTTGTTTGTGTACTGTCTGATGCCGTGTTTGTCACGAATAAATATTATTATAATATTAAAGATTCTCGAAGATAACTAGGACACACAGGAGACAGGGGCGTAGCGACGGGGGTATATCGGCATATACAGTATAGCCCCCCAAAATCAGACTACCTTGAAATTTTTACTGAGTTTTAAAAAATTTTCAACGTCTTTAAGATTTATACCCCACCCCAAATCAAATTAAACCCCCAAATCAAATTCCTGGCTACGCCCCTGACAGGAGACACTGGGTTTAAAGCAAAGTTTAATTTAAATTTCGTCCAGATGATTTCACCCTTTAAGCGTCGCCATTCCCCCAATAGCATCGTTGGGTTGAAAAGATCTCATATTCAATTTTTGCGATGGTCTTCCTCGCCCCCGAGTCTTTCGATTTTCACCCGTAATCCCAACGACCCGGATTACTGGCAGAGGAGCGGCCGGGAGAGGGTAGTAGGCTATTTACGAGCAGCTGTTTCGCCAAGCCAGGTATACAGCCGCAGGTCGACGTCCCCGTGGTGGCGGAGGAATATGACGGTCGGCGTCGGTGCCGACGTCGGCACTTTTTCGGATTGACGGACGCAATTAAGTGCTCGTTGTCGTGGCAACGACGGCGCTGGGCGTGCAGGGACGAAGATGGTCTCCGGTAGTGGTCACGTACTTAGAGAGGCGCAAATGAACGACCGGCAAAAGACGCCCTTTAATTTCCAGCCGAACGATGATATACAACAGGGCGAGGAGGGAGCGAGCGAGCGAACGAGCGAACGAAAGAACGACGACGACGAAGACGTCGAATAATAATAGGACAGACGCCGCCGCCGTCGTTACCGCGAAGGAAGGAAGACTCTCGTCCTTTTGTCCGACCGTTTTCGTCCTGCCGGTGATGGCGATGGCGGCTTCGCTGCACCGGGTCCGGCAAATGAGTTGGCCGCCGCCGCCGCCGCCGCCGGACGGATCAACCGATCTCCCTGAGCCACAGTCCAGCTGTCGATCGGGTAGAAGTAGTCTTCCGGCGATTGATGGCAGCGGATGTGACGCCGTCTAAAGGGCCGCTCTCCTGCAGAATGGTCGGCCGTCTCGTTTTCCCATTATTATGCTATACACACGCGTCCTGAACCACTCTAAACCTTATTTATTATTATTATTATTATTATTATTATTATTATTATTATTATTATTATTATTATTATTATTATTATTATTATTATTATTATTATTATTATTATTATTATTATTATTTATTATTATTTATTGTTGTTATTATTGTTATAATTAATCATATTCAATTTATTGTTATTATTACTATTGTTGTTATAATATAATAATAATAATAATAATAATAATAGTAGTAGTAGTAGTAGTAGTAGTGGTATTATTATTAGTACTATTATAATAGTAATAGTAATAGTAATAGTAGCAGTAGTAGTAGTAGTAGTAGTAGTAGTAGTAGTAGTAGTAGTAGTAGTAGTAGTAGTAGTAGTAGTAGTAGTAGTAGTAGTAGTAGTAGTAGTAGTAGTAGTAGTAGTAGTAGTAGTAGTAGTAGTAGTGATAGTGGCAGGTTACGTGGGCTGTCCTGTGTAAAGTGTGTGTTCAGTTTATTAGCTATTACAATTACACTGTAGTTCAGTTAATTTGTGTTATTCCTTGTCTGTGTGCTGTTTGATGCTGTGCTTGTCACGAGCAAAGTTTCTTCTTCTTCTTCTTCTCGTTAGTCATTATTATTATTATTATTATTATTATTATTATTATTATTATTATTAGTCATCATCATTATTATTATATCATTATTCGAAATTCATCCTAGCAAATCTCCGAGTCCGCTGGCCTCCAGGCGAAGCAATGCCACCTTCGGCTAGAGGCAGTGTTGTATGAAGTACTGAGTTTGAGTACTCAAGTAAAAGTACAAGTATTTATTTTTACTTAGTTAAAAGTACAAAAAATAGTTACTCAAGTAAAAGTTCAAAAGTTGAAAAAGTTTGACGGAATCATTCCTTATCATGTAAATCACATTTTTATTACTACTTTTAAGCAGCATGCAGAAACCTCAGTCACGACACAACCATTAACTGTTTCTTGCTGGTTTCTTCTTCAAGCTTCTCCTCGAAGGCGCAATTTGCACTTCTTCTTTTCATTCTTTCTTAATTATTGATAAATAAAAAAGGTCATCGCCGGTTTTCAGACTTAAATTTGTTATTCACCTGAATTTAGGGCGCATTGCCCCTGGGCTCTGATTGCTCTAACTGCGGCTCTGTGATTATTATCATCATCAAACAATCTGTCATTAACGTTTGTTGGTCATTATCAACCCTATATCATTATTTAAACAGATATTCATCCGATGAGAAATTTTACTTGTAACGAAACGTGAAAGACATAATGCTGGCTTACTTCAGGCGAAGCAATGCCATCTTCGGCCGCGCAACACTGGCTAAGAAGATGCGCCAGCCATGCGCTGTCAAGTCGACCTCGTCACCAATCGCCTCCCGGACCGGCACTTGGAAACGTGCTCCAAGTCGCCGGCGCCAGAGATGGATTGACGAACTTCGTAACGACGACATCATGTCGCAAACCCAGAAGATTGACACGAAGACGGTTTTGCTCGAGACTTTTTCACGTTAAAATGTCTCTGTGCACCCCCCCCTACATTCCGGAATCCTGGCGACGCCACTGCACATGACACCAATCCTACTTATGACGCTATTCCTAGCACTTCTGGAAGCCGATATAGCAATGACTAATCCAGATAATGTCTGCATCTATTCAGCGCACAGAACCAAGGCATTATATTGGGATGGAATTGTCAAAGCAGGCTAGTCGCGCATTGCTGAAGAAATTGAAAATCGGAGAAAATATTTCCTCCTGAATTTACTAGTTTAAAAATAAATTCTAATTAATTATGAGTATCTCTGTCTTCCCGTCTCTCTGTCTCTGTCTCTCTCTCTCTCTGTCTCTGTCTGTCTCTCTCTCTCTGTCGCTGTCTGTTTCTGTCTGTCTCTGTCTGTTTGTCTGTCTGTCTGTCTGTCTGTCTGTCTCTCTCTCTCTCTCTCTCTCTCTCTCTCTCTCTCTCTCTCTGCATCTCAAAAGCTTCATGCACCTACCTGCTACGGTGTCTGCTTCTAAACAGAGACAAAAATATATTCTAATTAATTACAAGTCTCTCCTTCTGCATTTCAAAAGCTACGGAGATCTAAATCTCGGAATTTTTGTGAATATTTTTATCGAAATTTTATCCAACTGGTAGTACCAAAAGCCGCGTTTTAAAGAAAAGTTTTTAAAAAAATCTAATCTAAAAACTCTGGACAGTCTGACATGGCACCGTCGTTAAATATTATTATTCGCAAATGATCTTGTTTCTTCCATGTTTTCGGCTTTCGTGACGCCGTCTCGAGGCATTCCGACCATGCATCGATTCTCAATTTCCAATTTCTCCAGCGTTTGCATAAAGCATTCTAAAATGCTTTTCGGTCTTCGAAAGAGCGCGCGATGCCTTTGTGTTGTCTTGCCTCAGGGAAATCAAAGGCGAACGAGCAGCCGACGACAACGCGGTCGGAGGAGGATATTGTGGAAGGAAGCCGCAAAAACTAAGGAATATTAGAAAACAACGCCGGGCGCGCAGCCCAGCCGGTCAAAGGAGGAACGTACAGTAATTATTAGAAATTGCCATCCCTAGAACTGCGAAACTGTGAATGCGAAGACAAAAAGAAACAACGAAAACGTTAAGATAAGGATTTGGCGCACAACAGTCGAATGGCTAATTAATCACTTCCTTGAAAAGACCAACAACAATATGCTGCTGGATGACTAGGACTACTGCACAGGGTTATTTCTACGATTACAAATTTGGGGGTGTCGGGCAGTGGCGGCTCCACCGGGGGGCAGGGGGCCCGTGCCCCCTATTGAGTGCCTACCCCCCAGTGGCCCCTGTTTGGGACCCTATATTTAATGCTACATACATTAAACAACAAATGGTTGGCCCCTCATGATTAAAAGTTGCCACCCCAGCGGCCCCCCACTTGCCAAATCCTAGAGCCGCCACTGGTGTCGGTATATTTTGGGGGTCCATCTTTGCCGAAAAAGCCAAAATAAGGTAATTACAGGCTCAGATTGGGGTGGAGGTGTTGGGGGTGGATGTCTCATATTTGGGGTGTTGGGGGTGTTAGGGAGGGGTGTAAAAATATCCTTGCTACTGTATTTGCAGACTTCAACAAAAACAAAATGGCGGCGTACGCAAGTCCTTCTGGAATGAGAAAATCGCTGTCATTTAAGACATGCGGTAATAACGTATCTGGCAGGTTTGTCAAAATGTAATACGCTATATATCCGAGGTACGCTATATCCAATACCATCCAGTACGGTAGCGCATCGCACGGGACTGTACTGTACATTGCGGTATGTTAAAACGCATATTCATTATAACCGAGTCCGTTATAACGAAGTTTTACTGTACATAACGCTCTGAATTCGACCATTATCTCCTTAGTATTGTCACTTCTCCTCTACAATCTTGTCACGCAGGGCCGCGATCATCGCCTGTCACTCAATCTCGTCAACTGAATCAATCCTCTTGCACGATCTGCAATCGTGTCTTTTCCACGCTGCCTCTGTTATCCGTCATTCCAGGCCAACCTCTCTCTCTCTCTCTCTCTCTCTCTCTCTCTCTCTCTCTCTCTCTCTCTCTCTCTCTCTCTCTCTCTCTCTCTCTCTCTCTCTCTCTCTCTCTCTCTCTCTCTCTCTCTCTCTCTCTATGCCAGATAAGCATCTCTCTCTCTCCCCTTCTATCCCAAATTACTAGGCTCTCTCTCTTCATCTCTAATCCAGATATCTCTCTCTCTTCTCTCTCTCTCAATCTTTTCCTTTACAAACTCATCCCCAGAGATGACTATAGGCCGTTGGTCATGGGGTCATTGGTAAAGTGTCCGATGGGTCATTTCCTTTACAAAACTCATCCCCAGGATGACATAGGCCGTGGTCATGGGGTCATTGGTCAAGTGTCCGATGGGTCATGGGTCATGGGTGTCCGATGAATAGGTACATGTACATTACAACTTCCATTCGTAAGCTTCAGCTGTTATCTTTAATTCTACAAAAAAACACCATTCACAGAATGCATTGCCAAACAGTGCACATATTAAATTTCAGTTCCTCATAATATAATAGTGATATTGTTGTCGAACTTTAGGAGGCAAGCGATAATGGTACGGACAGTGGAGAAATATCATAACTTTAATGTGAATTGCAATAAAGAATATGATGTGTGTGTGTGTGTGTGTGTGTGTGTGTGTGTGTGTACCAGTGGCTGTTTTCTTTTTCTATAGCGCTATACGAAAAGAGTGAATATAAATAATAGCGGCTGCATACCCGATGGCAAAATTGTCAATTAGAATATTGCTGACGGGCAGCAGACACCGCCTTCATTTGGCCATTACGGTATGCGCCATCAGCGATTCAGCAGACGATGCAATTAAGTGCAACCGAATATGAGTGATGGCCAGTCTCAATATTGCACTCCCAACAGAAGCGAACTGATGGGAAAAACATCACCACGAGTCGAACCGTCTAAATTCTGGCAATGTGGAGACATCGTTGCAGCGTAACGTCAATCGGAGTGACTCGTCCGTGATAAGATTAAATCGCGATTCAAAGATTTTTCCGCTTGGACTATTTCCCTCTTTTATTAATCTCGCAGATGCTGCAGCGCCACCTGGTGAGGAGTCTTATTCGCTATCGACCTCTTTCCGCTGCTGCCGCCGCCGCCGTCGTCGTCGTCGTCGCTTTGATCTCATCCGGGTTCTTCCTTGTCGTTCCCTCTGTTAAAACGACTGGGACTGTCGGCTGGCGAACCTTCACTGCTGCCCATGGAAACATAAGTAAGATATACTGCATTTTTAATCGTAAGGTGTCCTAGTAGTACTTGTACGATACACCACCATAATCAGTTCATGATGATGATGACGATGATGATGATTATTGGGGATTTGGGGCTGTCCATTAATTATGTCAACAATTTTCGGGAAATTTTTGACCCCTCTCCTTGTCAACAACTATCAACTTTCAGTGATCCCCCTATAATTGTGTCAAAAATTTAACCCTCCCCACTAAGACCATGTGACGACTGTGACGGGTCCCCTAAAAAGTTTAGAAGGTTATTATTTTTGCAGCGATGAGACCTTTTCCTCTTTCTTTTATTCGTCAAGTGTCATAATGTGGTGGTGATTGCCTTTTTTCCTTGCTTGTCAGGCTTTTTTCCGTTGTAATGAATAGTATTCCGTGAAATTTCCTATTTTTTAACATTTGCATAAAATGAAATCGTTGACGTCAACTTCTCTTGACCCCATCCCCTGTCAACAACTGTCAAACTTTTTCAAACCCCTTCCCCCTAATTTGTTGACGTAATTAATGGACAGCCCCGTTATTATTATTATTATTAGTAGTAGTAGTAGTAGTAGTAGTAGTAATAATAGTAGTAGTTAGTTATTATTATTATTAGTAGTAGTATTAGTAGTAGTAGTAGTAGTAGTAGTAGTAGTATTATTATTATTATTATTATTATTATTATTATTATTATTAGTTATTATTATTATTATTATTATTATTATATATAGATGAAGATGTCTTAGAAAAACAGTTGCTGTCTGGAAGAAGAGCTTTCCTTCCCCAAAATGCCAGTGAGACCCAAAATTTCGACGGTAATTCGACGGTTCTGTTGACGCTATTCACCTCTTTCCGGCACTCCACTCGCCGGAAACTGGTCCATATGCGTACGATCGAAAACTGGTCCAGCCTAAGACCTCACGTCCAACCAGTCCTGTACGTCGCAGACCTGCCAGAAGAAGGTGAAGCGCCTTCAAACGACGAACTGGAGATCGTAGACTTCGCCAGGCAGCTGGGATGGACGGTACTGACGTGCAGCGGTACGTCGTCGGCCAAAGTACCGGTACTCAGATGGCTGTTCGCCGACGCGACGATGCGATTTCGAAGCGATTTCTACGGATTTGCCAACGCCGACATTCTCTTCGACGGCGGTCTCGTCAGTACGCTGAAGACTTTGATCGGACGTTTTCGAAAACTGCTCGTGATCGGAACGCGGATCGATTGTCGCGCGACGGACTGTTCTTTCGACGATCGAAGAACGATCGACGATTATTCTCGGTCGAAAGGACCGGTCCTCAAGAACGCCCAGGACTACTTCGTTACGACGAAAACCGGATTCGACTGGGCGAGCGTTCCGGACTTCGTAATCGGCCGCGCAGGTTACGACAACTGGCTGGTAACGACGGCGGTGGTCGGCGGCATTCCGGTGGTCGACGCCAGCGCCACCGTGACCGCCCTCCACCAGATGGTCGACGGTGACGACCATTCGACCCATTTCGTCCAGGTGAACGACGATTCGACGGTCAACTACGCTGTGGCCGGTAAACGCTTCGATTATTCGCTCGGGGTAACGGAATGCGCCCAGCTGGAAACGCGCAACGAAAACAAGCATGCGTCTCCTTCGGTGTCGATTGTCCTCAGATGGAGGAAACCGAGTCGCTACTGCAAACGAAACTTCATCAAACAGCGCCTTCGACCGACTTCCTTCCGCCGAGAGGAGATGCTCGGTGCCATTTCCCAGAAGTGACCGCCTATTACGAGGCATCGGCGTAGCCAGGGTTCCGGAATAGGGGTGGGGTGGGGGGTGTGCACATCAACATTTTAGAATTTAAAAAAATGTCGACGAGGAACAAATGTCGCTTTGTCAAGCCAGTACCTTGGCCAGGATTTCCGGAAGGGGGCTTGGTTTTGATCGGAACCAACTTCGAAAAATCTTAACAAGCAAAAAAGATCGTCACCTTATATATCTTTACCTTCTACAGCACCTAGAAAGTTTGAGCCGGTAGCCAGCCAAGGGGTTTTGACCCCAAAACCGCGTCCGAATATAAAAAATTTATGGAAACACATTTTAAAATTTGTTCGTCGACAGCCAAGAGGGTTTTAACCCAACACCCACTTGGCTACGCCACTGCGTTAAGCAAGTTCATCTTTCGTGCATTCAAAATTTCATAGTACTACCCACACTACACCGCCACTACTTGACGGATTTTCACAAATTCCATGATCGGTTCCAGTCTTAATATGGCGAACGGGGGGTCGGGGCCCCCGTGGCTTCGCCAATGTCAAGGAGCTCTTCGCGCGTTTACGCATTCTCTTCAATCGTGCTATCCCCCCTAAAATTTCTCAACGGTTTTGCGCAAATCTCACGACCGGTTCCAACCAGAATATATAGGGCCCGGCCCACATGCCCCGTCGTGGCTATGCCATTGATTGCAGGACTAATAAAATGATAATAGAAAAATCATGTAATAAAAAATAATAATAAATACTAATACTACTAATAATAACAACAATTTGGAGATGAAAGAGAGACATCTTTTCTCTTACAGCGAATATCCGTGACACCCCAAAGATTTAACGCAGTCACCTTCCACGGAATAATAATAATAATAATAATAATAATAATAATAATAATAATAATAATAATAATAATAATAATAATAAGAAGAAGAAGAAGAAGAAGAAGAGCTGGGGTTTAACCCGTTAACGGGCATAAGTGCCCAGCAGGTGCTCACAGAAAGTAAAATCACAAATAATAGATGAAAAATAACAGAAAATGAGGTGTAATGTTAACTTCTCAAAATTATGAAGAACAGCAAACAGCAGCCTCTCAAAAACAAAAGAAAGTGGGGAAGGACCCGAGACTAGCAGAAGTTTACACCTACGTCTGTACCAGTCCGCTGCGTGAGATCCAGTGATGCTAACAAGGACCGACCCCCCAAGGACGAGGATAAGGACAATTAAGGACCGACTCCCCAAGGACGAGGATTTACACCGAACCCCAACGACCGACCCTCCAAGAACTGTACCAGTCCGGTCTGGCGTCGCCAAGGACAAGGACCAGATCCTGGTGAGATCCTTGCTACTGCCACCAGTTTCTGTTCACTTCACTTCTTTAGGTCCGACGTCGTTCTCGATTTTAAAACTGAGTAGGCTACCATTAACATGCAATTCGTCCTAAATGTCTGACAGTTCCACAAAATTTGGCAAATCCTGGCCTTGAGTACTGTTAAAAATGACATCTTATCTTATTTCACAATAACGCAAGGAAGCGCATTCCGACCATTTTGCTCTGAAACTCCGCTAACAACAGGGAATTTTTTAAGACACACTGAATGGACCTGTCGGTTAAGCGATTTTGCCATACTCATAGAATTTTTAAGACGCATAAAAATGGTGTGTTCCTGGCAAAATTTTAAAAAGATAATTTTCAAGAAATTTTCAACATCTATTTCTCTCCTTTCGTCTTATTTGGCAAAAATATGAATAATTCTTGCTAATATATATGCCATATTTTCATTCGAATTGAATCAGAGCTTTTGTTTTGCCATTTATTCAAAAATCGTAAGATTTCTTTCAAACAACGTTCGCCAAATGCACAATGCATTTTTAAAGATATTATTTGATATTAATTAGGGTCGCGGCACGTTACAAAATCCGCTGTAGTGGGTCGCGGTTTCAAAATTTTTGGGAAACCATGCTCTAAACAATAACTTCACTGAGACGGGTAGTCAAAAATCAGAAGACAAAGCGATAGAATGTCAACAGCAAACTTAATGTCAGCAACCAACTGATATACAATTTAACAAAGTAGTGGTTTCACCATCAACGTCGTTGTAGTTGTCGTCATCGTCGTCACACAATAAGCTACTACACTACTATAAAGGGGCTGTCCATTAATTACGTCAACAATTTAGGGGAGGGGTTTGAAAAAGTTTGACAGTTGTTGACAGGGGAGGGGTCAAGAGATGTTGACGTCAAAAATTTCACTTTTACAAATAATAAAAAAATAGGAAATTTCATGGAATACTACTTATTACAATGGAAAAAGCATGGCAAAAAGGTCATCGCCACCACATTTTGACATTTGATGAGCAAAAAAGGGGAAAATGATCATCACCATGAAAAATAATAACCTTGTTATTGGGACCTGTCATTGATCTTGGGGGGGGGGTCAAAAGTTTTTGACGTAATTATGGGAGAGGGTAAGTGAAAGTTGACAGTTGTTAGCAAGGGGGGAGGGGGTAAAAATTGCCCAAAAATTGTTGACATAATTAATGGACAGCCCCAAACAGGAAAATATTTTACAGAAAATACTTCTAAACATAAACTTTTATTGACCAAAAACAAGATACTACAGCAGAAAGCAACGAAATACTGAGATTAAAGCCGTTACAGAATAACACAGCATTTAAGCGATGCATTTTAAACATTAAACTATAGATTAAAAATTTGAAATACAACACAAGCACAAACCATTTCTAATATTGTTACAAAATTCTTTATGGTTTCAAAAGTATTACCGAATACAAAATAAATTGGCTCACGCTTAAATCTAAAATAACAGCAAGAAGTTTTTAAACTAATATAAGCTTTGACATTTAGAATTAAAATGCAAAAAACATTTGCACATCTCACCATTAGCAGAATTCATTTTTTAACATTCTTGCAGTTTCAAACATTTAATCTACCCCAAATGACTTGGCATTTTACAGTTTGGCATTTTACAGTTTGCACCGTTGTCCTATAATGTCTTGTCAGATACACTGGATTTTACCTGGATCTTGAGAGTGATTTTGATTTGGTGTGCCATCGGCTGATGCTTCTGCGCATTATGAAGTGGTGCTATAGAAGTTTCATATTAGATTAGAACAAGAAATGAAAAATTATTCAAATGACTTCAAAGCACACTTAAGTTAAATGCAAAAGAACTTAGAAACACAAAACAGAAGTTTACCAGTTCAATTATAATATTTTCTCTCTCTCTCTCTCTTTCTTTCTCTCTCTCTCACACACGCACGCATGCACAAACACACAGATAACCATGCAATATTACAATTTTTTCTACAGTCACTTAAGAGTATGCATGTAATTATGTGCATGATAGTAAATGAATGATGATGATGATGATAATAATAATAACAATAACAATAATAATAATAATAATAATTATAATAATAATAATAATTTTGCACTGCAATATTAAATCGTTTTCACCCCCAAGATTCCAATAGCATTAATGACAACTTGATCAGCTGCCTTGAAATATATCCATAACTTAACAAAGACATGTTACACTTCAAATCGTCAATATTTAAAATGAACAAAGACTGTAAAGCCAATAATTAATTTATAATAACTGATCTGAAATGTTTACAGTACTAAAATATCAATTAAGGAAATTTAAATGCAAAACAATTTTGTGTTCATCACTTTTATTCTTGCTAACTGAATAGCAAGTAACTGCTTGCCTGGAAAATGCATTCATGGTCAAATTGACTATTAAAACTGACACACAAATAATACCAGATTCCTGGTATTAATTAAACTGATCCCATTCTACAAGATACAGATAATGGAAACATTGAACACTGGTCAAAAGTTACCAAAAATTACGTAAAAAATAGAAAAAATGCAATAGCCAAATAGGGAACCAGAAAATTGAAAGTATTCGCATTCAAATACTGTACATGCACTTAATCCGATTGAGATTACACACTTAGATGTCACACTTTTTCACAGACATTCTCCACATGGAACGACAACCACCACACTACATATACCCTTGTAACACACACACACACACACACACATTTCAGGAATATATAATGATGAAATATTTAGGCCTAATAATGAAATATAATAGACTTACAATAGATAAAAATTGTATATACTCAATCAGCATTTCCTTTTATCCATTTACTTCCTGCACTGTTAATAAATCACTAGTATATAAAGACTATATTAACATTTAAATAACATTTCAAAATGTAGCAACATGCACACTTCGTACAGCGTATGGCATCATATGATGGATATTGTGACCTAGCTTGAGCAAACTAGAAAGAGAAAGAAAAATGGTCCACTGAAATTTCTTTTCAAAAACAAAACTTTCTTTGGCAAACAAATTCCAGTTCCAGATGGCACGTATAGAAGTCCGAAATTGGTTGCAAAAGCTAAAGAAATGAGTTTCTTTGACTAGCTGTTATTGGCCGGAGAATGTTAAGACATTGCCTAACACCCAAATGACAAGCTTAGTGAAACTAGAAACTACCAGGATATAATACTAGCTGAATTAGTCCCTGGTTAGAGAGGGCCATTCTTGGAATGGCAGAAGCAGTATCAAGCAATCAACATAAATCATTCTGATATCAATATTATCAAATTGTCCAGCGGAATCTGGCTATATTTGGTCAAAAACATCAGCGATCAGCTATGCAAAAGAAATCAGTAGCCTTGTTACCAGGGCATGATTTGTATGGGGAGAAGAGGGGAATCTTCCCCCCCCCACTGCCCAACTACATCCCCCCTACTGCTACATCCCCCACTGCAACATCCACCCCTCTGCTACATTTCCCCAACAACTACATCCCCCAAACTCGACATGTCCCCTCCCCACTGCTCCAGATCACAAATTGTGCACCCTGCTTGTTACCAACACGACCACAAAATGGCCGACCAACAGACTTTATCTCACAGTTCACGTATCACAAGACACTCTACATGCTTCGCGCTACACAATCAAGGCAAAGACATTGAAAATCACATGAGATTACAGATCATTAAAACAGTAATGAAGTATATTGTATGCAGGTGTACAAACCAGAACGGAGAAGATCTAAAGGAACACCAAAAAGACGATGGGTGGACGGATTGGAAGAGGATCTGCACATGGCAGGGCTGAATGTCAATGGAAAAACTGACGGAAGACACCGAATTACTTTGGAAGAAATAGCAAAGGACAGAGAACTGTGAAGAGATGTCATGGAGAATTCGATAGCTGGACACAGTTGAAGGACGAAGTTTGTGTGAAAACAAATGAAATATATAATGCTAAAGAAAATAACCCTAATGCAACAGAATCTCAGAGTCAAGCCACTTGCACAATTACCACGTAGCGTACACAGAGCATTTCTTCAGTCTCTCTGGCACTCAAGCACGGAGTACAGGGTGGCGCAAAAAAACGGACTATATTAAGTGCAAACCGAAATGTAACTAGTCTCGTTTTTTGTGCCACCCTGTAGATATACTTAGAGACTTACAGATCAACAGTCATGCAAAATGAATAGAAGCAAAAATAACATCACTATCTCACATAGCAAGTTAATGTGATCTTCTTAATCAAAACCCTTTCATCTGATCTTATCTTTGAAATTGAACAGCTACCTAAAATCCAATAAATTACAATGTCTTCATGTCATTCACCTTTTTATCATGTACTGCCTAAAACAGAAATTTGATCTTCATTTCTAGCATAATCATTTTTTCAAGTTTCTCTGTAGAAATCAGCCCAAACTTAGTTGCTTAAAATCTTCAGTATGAATCAAATTATATCAGCCATCAGGCAAACCCTATTGCTGCAAACATGCTCAAACACTGTCACACTAATGCTAATCGCCTTCTGGTAAATTCACTCCTTGTCTCACAAAGTATAGACAAACTTAAGAACAGCTAGTTATAAATAATAATATAATGACCAAATAACTTATTAAGAGTAATAAATATAATATGTCTCAGTGGCGGTCCAAAATGGGGTCCGGGGGCCTGTGCCCCCCTATTGAGTGCCTGGCCCCCTGTTGGGACCCTATACTTAATACTATGTACCTAACAACAAATGGTTGCCCCCCCATGATTGGAAGTTGCCACCCCAACAGCCCCCCCACTTGCCAAATCCTGGAGCCACCACTGATATGTCTGCCCTTGAATTAATCATGACAACATTCATGACCAACATTCAAGTCTCCGATAATAAAATAAAACAAACATTCTTACGGATAGTGCAAGGCAAAAGCAACTAAATGCAAGGATATAAAAACTCCCACACACACCACAATATGTAGGTAATACTGTTTCAAATTCTATGGCTCGACAGCTGAATCTAGTCATAAATAATGCACAAAATGCGCTCAAATACCAGCCACTAGCTGTACAACATGTTAATTTGCAATTGACAAGTTGGCAAAAAGGAGGTAAAGTAAAGTAAAGTAAAATTTTGTGGATTTCTGTAGTGCCTTGGAAAGCAGCACAACAGTAGCTGCTTATTCTTAGGTGCTCAGCCTCTCTTAAAATAGCTATGGGAAGGTATATGATCAGCCAGGCAATAGTCAACATTCAAAGAGCAGTGAGGCTAGGTTGTTACAGCTATGGAGGAAGTGATTTTAGAAAAATGAATGATTTAAGCTTAGACCTGAAGACTTGAGGAGATAATGCAGGAATTATAGGAAATGAGGATTCAGATTTTATTGTTTGAAAGTGTCCAAGTCTGCGGAGGGAAGCTGGAGGTGACAGACAGAAGCGAATATTTATCAGAATATTTATCCGAATAGGGAGCATGCTTTTGGTAGAATATTAATATTAAATTATAATATTAATTAATATTAATATTAGATTATAATATTAATTAATATTAATATTAAATTATAATATTAAATTAAAAATTCACACCACAGTCATAGGTCAGAAATAGACAACAACGATGAAGACCTTTAGCAACTAAAGCAAGAGTGGCAGCACAGAAAATCGAGCGATGTTTTCTCAGTTGCTAAACTGCGACCTGTTTCCGCCGTTGACCGACCAATACAAATAAGGATGCACTACCAACAGTTACAGTGTTAAAATTTTCTCTATGGAAATAGACAACAGATCGACGAAAAAGTATGAAGCATGAGTTCCAAAGTAATGCAATATACTGTACAATAATAAGCAAAAGACATAAATAAACAAAGAAACAGATTCAGAATAACAGTAAAGTGAAACAATGATATGAAATCAAAAAGCTACAGTGCAGATCCAAAGTTATCACCTATAATCAAACTTACAACACTAATTACAGATAACTCCTAAGATCAAGTCATGAACGTGATAAATTGATGAGAGTTTTCACCAGCGGCTAAAAGGATAGAAATGCTAACTTGTTTTCTAAATTACATGGTTTTTTAAAAGTTTTGATCAAAAGCCGTAATCTGAAATTACTAAAGAAGCATGTCTTTCCTAAAACTTTTATCAACAAAGTAAAAATTATTATCTCAAAATTTTTTGCCCACACAAAAATAATCAAATGTAAGATTCAACAATGGCAAAATACGTGCACAAAATGATTAGATTTTTGATCATCAAAATTAAAACATGACGGTGCAATCTGAGCAATCGTAAAACAATCTGGTGAGATTTATTTATAGACAACCTAGACAACATTATGTGAATCGTGAAAGTGAATCATGAAAATCAAAATAAATATACTTTGGCAAAAGGGGAAAATATTTATACTTGAAAATGATTAACCCTTTGGTCCGGCAATCCGTATAACCAATATGCTATGAAGCTGAAATATCAGCCAAAGGGTTAACGTTTTGATTAGATCATCCAGTGTGGATCAATGGGAAAACAACACAGACATTTTAACGATGAACATGAGGACATCAGAAAATCAAATACAACTGTGCACAAGTTAAACCATTGGTAGTCAATTCCTAACTTTGTTTTGCCAACTGACAATTCCCGGGCTTGTACAACTAGCATTTTCAAATAAGTGTCCGTCGGCGATCACACAGCTGTCTTGGAATCGGCCAGCCAGGGATGTGCAAGGCATTCCTCGGCAGTGGCTCGGACGTCGGATCGAACTCGAGCATCGGTTCGAGAAAGTCTGCAAATTCCCGGGCTTCAGACTCGTCCCAACGATATTTCTCCACAAGAACCTCGAACAGCTGCCAGGGCCGCAGTTCGCGTATGTGGCGCAACTCAGCTGCAAAGCGCAAGAAAAGTGCACGATCGTCTAATTTGTATATTCAAATATATGCTGCAAATCTCTTAAACACTTCAAATGGAATCCCATTCATTGAGACTGCAACCAAAGTTCACGTCTGCATTAGAAGAGACTTGTTCAATCAAACCAACAACTAACAGCCAGCAACACAAACAATCAATCACTCAATCAACTTCTATGGCGCCACTATCATAATGCCCAGGGCATCAGCCGATGGCACGCCAAATCCAAATAGCATTAGAGCCAGGTCGAGCCAGAAGATCAGTCCAAAACAGCGGGAGAGCAATCTAAGGGGGATAAGCCAAGTCAAACAGATGTGTTTTAAGACCAGATCTGAAAGATGATAAGTTGACACTGACATTAAACAAACATAACTCACTATCTTTGCTGTTTAGCTGGTAAAGTTTAAGTTAAACTTACCTCTCTTGTTGAAAAATTCTCTAGAATATTTTCCAGAAAATGCAATTTCCTTCGGAATCGGACCAAGCAGCTCCATGATATGTGCAAGGTGGTCTTCATCTCTCGAGTAATCCTCACCGGAGTGCGGCTCGAACAGATAGTCACCCGTAGCAAGTTCAAATGCCTGCACCAGACATCATGCCAACCATCAGCAGGCTTATATTTATGCTAAAACTGTGATGATTAAGCATGACTTTAAGAACTCAAGCATGTACTATTGCCAGAACAGGAAAGACAGGCAGCATTTATCCTGACAAACCAAACTAAAATTAAAATAGAGGTCACTTCAGTATATAGTGCACCAGTATTTATGTATATGTGTTTACATATGTCCCAATAAACTTACTAAAATCTGACCAGATGTTTTGTACAACTGTAAGATAAGTTGCACTAAGATGAGATGCATTAACCCCTTCACCGCAACAATCCGTATAACCAATATCCTATGAAACTGAAATATCAGTCTCACAGAGCAAAAGGGTTAAGATGAGATGTCCTATGTCACCCTGGTAACTAACTTCCTGCAGTATTAGGCCTCTCTTATACACATAGGTACAATGAGAGAGCACTTTTTGTCAAGCACATCACCAATTGGTTCTTGTCACATGCTATTTAAGTTCCAACAGTTTGAACCTTGCTTTCTAGACCAAACTTACCATACAGGCTGTGCTCCAGATGTCCGCCGGGGGACCATATTCAGCACCGATTAGAACTTCCAAACAACGATATTGTCGCGTCTGTATGTCCTCAGTATAATGGTGAAACTACATCAATTGTAGATGGAACAAAATAACATGATGCAACGAGTTTTCAAACAGACACTAGTGATAATGTACTAACAAGATATAATTATTAATTATAAATAGAAATAATTTTTGGCTAAAATCAAAATCGTTCCATCAACAAGCTTCAACAAGCATCAACAAACAATACACAGAGCTATTGTTTCAGAACATTGATAAAATTATAAAAAAGATTCCACAGCATTCACAATAAGAGCAATCACAAAACCATTTAACAATCAAAACAATCAAGTGATGTGGATTTGAGAAATCTTGTTTTCATAAATTATAATGCTATGCTCATTTGCAACAAATGTTTTTCATCTTGCAATAATACCACAGTACTATCAAATCTAAGTTAAATCACATCTCCTTTGTTTCTCGTTTTTCATAGTCTGTCTTGCTGTTTTGCACTGACTGATCCTTGGAATTGACCTAGTCTTTTGTGGTATAGATTTGGAGTATCATTGATACTAGAAACAGTTAGAAAGAGAAAGCTGAAATACTGGGGACATATTGTGCGAACAAAACAGGAATGTCTAGAGAAAGAAATAATACAAGACACAATGCCAGGATCACAAAAAGAGGTAGACCAAGAAAAAAGTGGGAAGACAACATAAAAGGACAGGACTCACTATAGAGCAGGCAACAAGAACAGCAGAAGACCATAACATTTGGAAGAAGACAGTCCACAGCCAATCTTCGGAGCAAAGACGGTTAAAGACAAGACCATTGGTAGATGCCTATGAGCATTAGAACTGGTGTTATAGAAGCTCATAAATAATAATAAACAGAATCGGAAGAACTCCATTCATCAATAATACTATGAACCATGAACCACTTCAATTCGGGTGCAGAGAATGACAGCAATTACAAAAAAATGGCACAAATCACATTAAATGTTGATGAGACAATCAATAATTAAACAGATATTGTGCCTACCGTCCAACATGCGTTGCCGAGGTCTGCAATTTTAACAGGCATCTGGTCCAGGTTGTTCAAAAGATCCTGCTTGATTGATCTTGTGTCTATGAAGGAATTGAACAAACTGACAGGCAATTCTATTAACCCCTTTACCGTGCATTTAACTGTAACTCAATGCAATGTGGATGGATATATTTGGGGTTCCCTGAAAAGGGGTTAATAATCCTAACTTGTAATAATCAAGTGCACTCATCAGAGTTTCAATTTATTCAAATCAGCAAAAACAAACCCCACCAAACAACATTTGCTAAACCTCGTGAAATTTCCCACTATCTGCATCCCCTCTTATAATTATATGCTTTACTTTCTAGAAACATTTTTTCATATTTATTTCAAATTTCCTAAAAATCCTCCACCAACCAATGAAATGTATTCATATTTTCTCTCAAAATCGTATTTAACTGTTGATACATTTTGAAAAAATAGCTCACTTAAAAAATTATAAACCTCAGTTATTCTGCATCCCCTCTTATAATTACTTTACTTTCTAGAAACATTTTTTCATTTTTTTTTCAAATTTCACAAATCCTCACAACAATGAAACGTACACTCAAAATCACACTCACACACACACACACACACACACACACTCACCAGCACTGCAATCTGACTTCATGTCACAGTTTTCACTCATCATCGACCACGTATCGCCGTTATCCTGCGAAAGTGTCTGCATCCTGGCAGACGATGCGGACGACATCGGACTGACGAGCTCCTGAAGACTTCGAAAGCTTCCCTGGTGGATGTCGAGGCGAAGCTGAAGCTCACTCCCGTTACAATTCGATTGCAGGTTCTCGAGCGAGTGCATGCCGATGTTGTCGGCAGAATGCGACTCGCGAACGTAATTGAGTTGGCCAAAGCTAAGACTATTATCGGTACTTTCTAATTTGTTAATTGGCTCTTGTTCGTTGTTTTCTGACAGCAAAAGTCGTTCGTTTCGTTGGTTCTCTTCGGTTTCGACACTGACGTTATTCTCGTCAAATTTACAACCTAAAAGTAACAAATCTGAAACTTCCTATTCAATGTTCCCCAGCATCAGACAAGTTAAATGGGCAAAGGTAATCAGCACTCACTTACAACCATCTGCTCAAATACAAATAAACAACTACTGTGCCTAACTTCAGTGATGAGCACAAAAGCAAGAAGAAACTGCTTCTACTAGTATGATCAGTACCAATCTGTGAAGCATCACAGACTTACCAGTAATCAAGATCGAAAATTTACTAATGAATAGTGTAATAAGGTTTTACTGACTTCTCTCTGTTTTAAATAATTAATCAAAGTACTTCTAAATACAGATACAGCAACACACAATAGGAATATCAACCAAACATAAATGAGAGATGACAAATTTAACAACTTGACATGACATGACAAAAGCACTGTGATAGAAATATAAGAAGTGCTTTACAAACGCTACATTACCTTACATTACATAAATTTTACAAAAGTCTCTAATAAATACCTAAACTGTTATTATTTGAAATCTCCACGGAATTCCGAGGCTCTGTTGCAATGGGACCCTGTGCTCCTGCACAATTAGTCAGCTGTGTGCCTTCCTGTGAATCACACGGAATCATCTGGAGAGAATCCAACTAAAACATAGATCGATTATTATGATGCATGCGGATAGCCATAACTTAAATAAGGTTTCTTTTAAAATTATGCAAAAATGTCATCCCTCATTAAACCAATTGGAACTGAAGAATTATAATTTCTTTATATCTTCAAAAGTATGAAAAATGTGTGACTTGAAGATAAATCATTAAATAGATATGCAAAAGCCTAAAGTTAAATACAGCAACAGGCACAAATGACAGGATTTAATGAGGCAAGAATGGGACCTGGTCTACCCTCATAGCAAGGATGGCTAAAAACAAAGCAATTATGGAACCTACAACAGTCTGAAAGACTGCAAATGCAAGCCATCCATCTGGGATATACATGTCTTAATCCTTTGGCCCCAGCAATTTGTATAACCAATAGGCTATGAAACCATAATACCGGTTTTTTGGGTCCATGGGGTTAATGCCATAACCTATAATAATTAATTCTATAAGTCTCTGTTCACAATTTATCAACAGACTCAATATAAATTTGGAAATAATTTAGAATTGTTCAAACAATAAACTTTATAGTGCTGCCATCATAATGCCTAGGCTATCAGATGACGGTACACTGAAAACTACACATCATAATGCCATCAAATCATGCATTTTTCCAATGATTTGGATAAAAATGAACAAAAATTGCAGATAAATTCGACCACGAAAAATCTCAAAATCTGTTATATAATATTGTAAAATTGAGAACATTTACTAAAGTAGGAGACATCAGTTTACGCCACACTGAAATTTTCCACACACTGAAGTAACATGCCAGAAAAATATGGCAAGACTTTACACCAGGGGTGTCAAAACCTTGGCCCGCAGGCCAAACTTGGCCCGTGGGCTGATTTTATTTGGCCCGTGAAAATATTAATGTTTTAAAATTTTTTACTAAAAGTTTATGTGTGAAATTGGCTTGATGTAAAATCTTGTTTGGCTTGAGAAATTGGTTTCGTGCAGAATATTTTAGAATTTTAAAAATTGCTTTGATGTCAATCGTACATCCTGTGTTTTTCAGGCGTGACAAATAAATGGAAGAGCATAAATCTTTTTTTGGTTTTGAGTTTCGTTGGTGATGTTGATTGAACCATAATATCGACGCGCTACATCAACAGCGGGAGATTACTACAGTTGCATAGACAACAAAAATATTATGAAATCGATTGTTTGACATTAGTCTATGGAAGGGCTATTGTTACAGCAAGCTATAGATATGCAAACATTCAGAAGAGTGATGAAACCAATTAAAACCACATTTTCTTGTGTCCCCATCTTTAATGCATCAAATCATTCCGGGATTGTCAATATATTCCATCTCAATTTTATTCTAGAGCGTTTGAAAAGCCCCAAAATGGTGAGCAAGCCATAGATATGCAAAAATTCAGAGGAGTTTGAAAAGAATTAAAACCACATTTTCTTGTGTCCCCATCTTTAATGCATCAAATCATTCTGGGGTTATCAATATATTCCATCTCAATTTTATTCTAGGGAGTTTGAAATGCCACAAAAAGGGCGAGCCATTTCAAACCACACTATACGCAGTCTTTTTAAAACTCTATTCTTCGTCAAATGGTAAAAATATATATGTGTACTTATATTCAATATATGCAGCCATATACTCACCTAGCATACTTGCATTAATTAGCAAAACCCTAGACAAATTAGCGAGTAGCTTTGGTTGCAGATTTAAAACCAGACTGCTAAACCAGTGAAAAATAAACAATGTCACGTCTCATCAGCTTCCACATCTACATCGTCATCTAACTTTATATGCTTTCAGTTTGATCTTCAGTTCTTCACCATTAACAGAGTTTGAAATTTAACTGTTTCTGTTAGACATGCGACTAGAATACGGGCTGTCATAGTTACAACAATAGGTCGTAATCAAATCAATGTAAATAATGTAATGATTGAATGGCCTTTTAATGTTTTCATCATTTTATTTAAGATTTTTAGATGGCTCAGCATTTGGAATATAATATTGACAAACATTTATGCATTTGGTCCGCAAGGACATGGAAGACATGTCTTATGGCCCGCCGCCCAAAAAGTCTTGACACCCCTGCTTTACACGCTTTATGTCAGCATGTCAAAACTATGAACATCATGTTAGCTACAAAATTGAAATTCAAGCAAGTTCATAATTTCTCAACTAGAAACGGTAAGAACATAGAACGACAAAAAATTCACTTCAACTAACATTTTGACAACTCGCTCTCTTCTCTTCAAGTTCACGAAGCTGAGTCAACTGAACTTGTAACAGTTCTTGCTTTTGCTTCGCCTTCTTCTTCAGTTTCTTTTTCTTGTTCTTCGACATCTTTGAATCAGACTTCTGCTTCGGAGCTGTACTCACTAGAATATATAAAATAAAAGAGTCCATTTGGAATTCTTGAACAAAAATGCATCTTTAATCATCAAAAAAACAGCACGCTGGTACTGCGTGAAAGGTATCACAAAATCACGTAATAGCATCACGTAGATAGCAATAATGCACGAATACAAATTACAGATCATGAACATGACATCAATAGCATGCCATGCCAATGGCCATTTCTTAAATTTTATTATCGAGTTCTTTGAAAATTTAAACAGGAAATTAAATAATGAAACAAATTAAATAAGAAAACATGTGTCAAAACAAATTAGATTACAGTGGAACATCATTACAGCAGAATTGGCTACATCGTACACTTTACTATAACGTACCGCAATGTGCTGCCGCTTTGAATTGTATTGGATATAACACACCTCAGCCCATTTTCAAAAGCAGACTAAAAGGCCATCTGTTTAGGGAGTCATACCCCTGTAAATGGCCCTGGTTTTTGGTTATGCTATGCATACGGTGCTATATAAATAGTCCAGTATACAATACAATATACAATACAATTACATATTAAATTTTACAGATCCGTCAAGTACAAATAAAATAACGAGGCTTCTACTGTAGATGGCCAACACAGACGACAAGATAAGATAAAATAAAATTACAATTCAAAGACCGAGAACGACTCGGTTACTGCATAGAAATAGCATCGCCGCTTGCCTGCAGATCCCGGCAGTTGAGTGATGCCCAGTTTCTGCCATTCAACAGCCTCAGCAGCCAGGCGTAAGATGTAAGTTTCGTCTACGCAGAGAAGGATGTTCTCCGGCTTGATGTCCGTGTGAATTATAGAACATTTACAATGAAGGTAATGGAGTCCCTGGAGAGTCTGGAAAAAAATGAAAACAAAATAAATAATTTCCATGTCCCATTATTTAAGGGCGGGAGGATGGCAGAGAGATCACACGCTAGACAGGCATGCTGATGTAATGACATCGAGTCCCGCTGGAGCCCTAAGGTCAACTCAGCCTTAGTCACTAGAGGGCGGTGGCAAAAATGAGGAGCAGTGCTAAGCTTCAAGGTAAAACATGGGTCTGGGGAAGGTAATGGCACCCGACCCCAGGTTAAATGGTTTATAACTTTATACCACCTACATTGCTGAATGCCTAGACCAAAGATAAGTGCTGGGCCCCAACGTTTTAACTAGAGTACAGGACCTACCTTTACCCTTTACCACTATCTAGCTAACAATTAAATTCTATAAAAAAATAAGCTTAAAGAATGCTGACACAATCATCGAAAACCCTACCTCAAAGCACCCACATCAATAGGTTTCTGTATAGACAAGTTTTGAGCCATATCTTTTAATAAGGTATTAAATCCATCAGAGCCATAAAAGTTAAACACAAGGGTCTGAAAACTCTGCTCCACTTTAACGTTTTTAAATGTCGTACGTATTTAACGTAATGTATTTAAATGTCGTACTACTTTAATGTATTTAAATGTTGTACTACTTTAACGTATTCAAATGTCGTACTACTTTAATGTATTTAAATGTTGTACGTATTTAACGTGTTTAAATGTCGTACGTATTTAACATAACGTATTTAAATGTCGTACTACTTTAATTTATTTAAATGTCGTACTACTTTAACGTAACGTATTTAAATGTCGTACTATAACGTATTTAAATGTCGTACTACTTTAACGTAACGTATTTAAATGTCGTACTACTTTAATGTATTTAAACGTTGTATGTATTTAATGTATTTAACGTAACGTATTTAAATGTCGTACTACTTTAATGTATTTAAATGTTGTATGTATTTAATGTATTTAACGTAACGTATTTAAATGTCGTACGTATTTAACGTGTCTAACGTAAAGTACTTAAATATCAGTGAAGTTCCAGCTTTATGATGACGTGTTTCAATTTTGCTTCTATCCTGATATA
The DNA here is from genome assembly GCA_018105865.1 of Metaphire vulgaris. Lineage (NCBI taxonomy): Eukaryota > Metazoa > Annelida > Clitellata > Crassiclitellata > Megascolecidae > Metaphire > Metaphire vulgaris. Next base: position 8,769,045 of record CM030856.1, read on the forward strand.
CAAATTTCACATTATATTACATTACATTACATAAGCAAATACTCTACAAATTGGATTGACTATTCTGCCTGCTATAAAGCATGGTACCCACCTTCAACGCTATACAGGTTTAGGATTAGATTCGATTAGAAAAGAAAGATCAAATATCAAACAAATGAACCTGACGAATGATGGATTTAACGCTGTTGTTGGGGATGCCCTGGTAGTTTGATCGGATTATCAGCTTCAGGAGATTATATCCCAGAACCTCAAACACCATGCAAACATCTAAAAAACAAAAACATAAATAATATTTCAAGCAAGACTGATCAATGCTTCAACTTTAACCCTTTGACCTCTTGAGGCTGATATTTTGGTTTCATAACATACTGGTTATAAGGATTACTGCAGCAAAAGAGTTAAGGTTAACAATCATAACAATTTGCCTCCACATTAAACATTCTTCAGCTATTTTCTTAATTTATGTCTTCATGGTTATCACAGTCTGTCTATTAAGCAAAATTGGCCTTTCACATGCTCTTTCTGAAGCTTTCTTTGCCTCTTGAGGCAAAATAAAATATTAAACTACTGTAGAATTTTCAAAAATAATACAAAATCAAGAAAATGAATCTTACAATAAAAAACCAATGCAATCATTTTACACTGAAGAAACTTACGTGTCCCATTAACTCCCGAAATCTTGAAGTCATCAAGAAGTTGAACTGTTTTTAAACGGTATGGGTCTTCTTTGTCAGCTTCACGAACCTAGAATTAACAGAAATGCAAATACATTCAAAATCAATTTGTCCAACATTTTCAAGTCATTAAAATTCAACAGCAGTTACAAAAAATACAAAAATTGACTTCTAATAACCACATTGGCACAAACCACTTGAAACCTTTCATCAACGTGCGAACCAGCAGTTGATGCAATACAACATAAGAGACTCAGACTAGGCATATATTTTCTCACCTTACCAACAAAAATTATTTTTTATATTAAAATTTTGCTACAACAGAAAATAACGCATGAATATGCATACACACAAAGTTATGAATCTACATAAATTTCCTAGATATTAATTTTTCATATAAAAAATATAAACATCATCTCAACTTAATTAGTAAATTTATCATTATTGCTTAAATTAAACTTAAAATCTGCATTCAATCAGTGCATCGGGCAATATACACATCGAAATCAATACATACAGCACGCAGTAGTTTTATTTCATCCAAAGCGGTCTCCGTGTAGTGCGATGCACTCTTAACGATTTTCAATGCAACAAATCTTCGACAACTAAAATTACCAGATTCAAACAACTGAATAATAGTTAACCCCTTAACCGTGTATTTAACTGTAACTCAATGTAAAATGGACGGATATATCTGGGATCCCCAGTTAAGGGGTTAATCAGAGCCTTTGTTACTCTAAAGAAACATGGCTCATGTTTTGCCTGCGGATCAGAAACTTGGACAACGAGGACAACAGATGGGAAGAAATTACAGGGCAGCGCTATAGACTATAGATTATTTTCGGCCTGAGGCGGCACGAGCATGTGACACCTGTGCTAAGGGACAAGCTCCATTGGCTTCGGGTCCCGGAGCGCATAGTCTACAAGCGGTGTTGGCTGACTTTCCGCGCGCTTCGGGACCCTGCCTGCCCCAATTACTTGTCACGCCTGGTACGGAAACAAACGACGACCGGGTGCCGTCTCCAGCTGAGATCCAGCAGTCGCCACCGGCTTTACGTTCCTCCTCCGGCCAGGACTAGGAAGTTTGGCGAGCGCTCCATGACTCACGGCAACCCACTTCTGTGGAATGCGCTCCCCGATTCGCTGGCCGGGACTATTTCTCCTGAAACGTTCGCCAAAGAACTAAAAACGTACTTGTTCACCAGATCGTACAGTTATTAGCTGTGTGTTGATTGTACAGCGCTTTTGGTTTTGGCCGATGGCCATGTTACGGCGCTTCATAAATAGTCGAATAATAATAATAATAGACATTTCGTGTTTACTTACTTACTTATGCATATGAGAAGTGGCCATGGACACAGATGGAAAACACTTAGTTGGACTGAAAGAACATCAAATTAAAACAGTCTTAACTAAGGTTGTTAAGACCGCTGGTTTTGAAGAACCGGTTAACCGTTCAAAAAAAGACCGGTTAACCGGTTAACCGCTCATTAGCGGCAGTCTGGTGTTGTGCCAACATCAAAGCGCTTTGATGCCACCTGCGCCTATCCTGGCGTCCTGCGCGGCTACATCAAAGTGTTTTGATGTTTTCAAATTGAAATTATGGTTAACCGGCCAAAGTTAAAAGGACCGGTCTTTGCTCTTAGGACCGGTTAACTGTTAACAACCCTAGTCTTAACATAATTTAACATTGTCAGAACAATTGAATGCAGACTAAACAAATGGATAGGACACGTCACTAGACGGAACTCAGTGCTTAGAAGCAATGGGACAAATTAGAAGGAAAGAGACCACAAGAAACAACAAACATTAAAAAATTAAAATGTCTGACTGGATTTATGAGGAAAATAAAAAATTCTTACAATTACTCTGTCTTAAATATCCAAAGAGTGAAGAGAGTGGTGCTACTGGAGCACCGGTGATGATGATGATGATGATTATGATTACTCTAACATATCAGCTAATTTTATACCAAAATGCCTTCAATTATACTGTGACTTGTATATGATAATCCTTTCTACACAAACACGCATTCTTGAAACCTCAGATCATTCTATTTCAAAGTTAATGTGTCAAAACAAACACAAAATTAATTTTTTTAAATACTTTAGAAAGATAAAAGCTGAAGATGTCAAGAAAAGTCCTAAAAGCCAATCACCAAAGCATCATCTATAAGCACAAACGGAAAGAGAATAAATTAGCAATAAATGCGTCTTAACCCTTAAACTGCCAGATACAATGTAACTGAGTATACGTGGTACTGGTAGTTTAAGGGTTAATATTTCAACATGAGAAAAACACATACTCCAAATCCCAGCACAGCCATACGGTTGAGAAATGACCCCATCCTAGTTTACGTATAACATGGTATTTCTTCTGGAATAGGTCACCCATTTTGACAGGATGGTATCCACCTGAAAAAGTCATAATAAAGTGTATAAAACTGTCACCAACATATGCAAACTGCTCATTTCAATAAGTAAAATTTGTATTATGTAGATGTTCTAATAGCTCAGATATAAACAAGCATGCTTGCTAAATACTGTATAAACCTACAACAAGAAGAGCCATGTGCTGTAATTATTAAGGACATGGAGATGAGCAAATAGTCTAGCACATTCCACACAATTAACCCTTAAACTATAGGACTGAGCGTACTTGGTTACAATTGCATATAGTTACAAAGTAAATGGTGTCTTAAGGGTTAACTAATTCCTCATTCATGCTTTAAATTACTGAAAATTCAGGTAAGTTTACTTGGCCATGTCTCTGCATGAATATGAGAAAACTATAAAACCAATTTTTTTATTTTAGCCAAAGTTCAATAAACCAATAAACCAATGCATAATTTATTAATTTATGGTCACTGGTCAAAGCACAAGACCCACTTAACACAATAACCCATTGATATAATCATAAAATGATGTGATTTAACAGGATCATAAATGCAATTATCTCTAACATCTTAAAATTAAACATCATCATCATCATCATCATCATCATTAATGTGCTCTCTGCCAACTCTTTAGTGGCAATTGCTAGACACAAAACATTTCCAAAAAGTCCTGTATCTGTTAATTTTCATCTTTCTGCAATTGAAATTACTCTCCGTTACATGTCCTCTCTCATATTGCCCATCCACTTTTTCCTGGTTTAGGGATATCCTCTTCCCCTATTTCCTTTCATTTGAGTGTAGAGTGCCTTGTATGGTAGCCTCTTTCCATCCATTCCATTGACGTGTCCATACCATGCAAGTCTTTTCCTCCTCAAAATTATAATTATTAAGTAATAATATATTAAATTATAATTTAAAATGGGCAAAGGTAGTCCTGTACTCAAACGAGTGTAGGGTCCAGTGCTGATCTCCGGGTATTAGGCAAGCAGCGATGCAGGTGGCTTACGTAATTGATCTAGAGTAGGTTGCCATTACTTTCTCTAGCCCTGCATTTTACCTTCGCAGCTTAGCGCGGCTAGCAATTTATTGATGCCTAGGCGATGAACGGCTTGGTTGGCCGCCGGCACAATGGCTAGATTCCGGGATGGTCACCCTTCCGAGTACTAACCACGCTCGACCTTATAATTACTTACCTAATTACTTACCGGTGTATGTTAAAATTAAGGTAATAATAATTAAAGCCAAAAAAGAACAACAAACCAGTGCAATAGTCTTTTGGATCTTCTTGCTCATCATTATCAGACCCTAAGATCTCCTCCTCTTGTTTCTCATCTCCTTCTCCCTCCTCTTCCTCACACTCAGAATTTCTAGGCAAACACACAGCGTTCGCTTGCAAACAATTGGTTCCTTCGTCTGTAATGGAATCGGTCGTCCCTGAAGCTCTGAAATAGATTTAAACAGGGACACCAAGTTCCACAACACATCACCACAGCTGTCAACAAGTACAAACATGTGTGCAACCATATAAATAAATGCTGCAGTGCAAATCGAGCGTACAGCAGAGATTACTTAAGGGTACCTAATACTAGGCTGTGCACAGTAGCCGCTGGTTCGGATTCAGTTCTGCTGTGACTGATACTAAATCCTCCTGGAATGCAAATCAACAATTCTAAATAAATGTCAGTCTCGGCTGGAGGATTCGATTCTACTTTCAGTAAGGAAATGTATCGAATTCAAATAATGAAGCTTTCAAATTTTTAAGTGATTTCCATGCAACAGCTGCACTAAACTGTTGAAATGACTCTAAAATAATGTCTACTGAGACAATAGCTGAGCATCAGTGCAACCTTTGAAGCAGCATATGTAAATATCTCTGTACAGTTTCATCAATTACTGAAGTAACCGAGCTGTCGAGTCAAGGAAACAAGAGAGTATGAAAAGTGACTTCATAAGATAAAGCAATAGCAACATCACTTACATTTATGTACCTACTTATTTCACTGACATTTGCATAAGACAGAAAGTGAATTCTTGGCATCCAAAATATTAAAAAGTTACTTAATTTTAACACGTTGACCACCAGGTACAAGTTAACTCGTACTATATTTATTTATAGCAGGCAATATAATGACGATTGTGCGATTATTATTATTATTATTATTATTATTATTAACAGCTAATTTATCAATGCTATAACATGACTAAGGCCATAGGCAAAAGCAATTCACAATCAGTCACAGTAAGTGCGATCTTTGGTGTATTAATAATGTTTTTATTGGCGTGTGGATAATAAACTGAAGTTGTTGCACTAAACAAAACGAAACTGTTATGTTATTTTTAGCATAATAAGAGCATTTTATTTCTATTGTTTACATAAAATGGTGTCCATCGAGAGCAGTGAAAAGTGGTGATTTACAGCGAGCGAAGTTACACCTATGTTACAAATATGTCAGATGACGATTTTGGTGATGATGATTCTGACTACAGTCCGTAAACAGATGATGATTTAATTTTTAATTATTTAAATGACCAACAAAATTATATTACAAAAAAATAATGTTTTTTAAAATTTAATCTATGGCTGAATTTCAGTGCTTTTCATTGGTTTATACTATTTCTTAGATTTCCACAAGGAAAACAAATAAATACAATAACTTTTTAAAATTACATACTTTTCAATTATCATGGTGGTGCTGGGGTAAATATTTAGATATAGTGGCAGTCAACATGTTAAATGAGATAAAAAGACATAACCATGACATAAAACTTGGTTGGTGAGACTAACTAATAAATTGAATGGATGACATAAAGAAATACACTGGAATGAAAAAGGAATAGACAAGTCAGGGTCACATGAAATAAACACTGCAAAGAAGGCTACCGGTAATTTAGGCTGACTTTTCCTTAAAGAAACAATGGCTGGTAAACAAACAACACATCAACAATTTCACTAAAAAGTTTTCTTAAGAAATGTGATAGAATTTATAAACACACATATGTTCACACACACACATACACACACAGACACACAATGTTTCATTGCAGTTAGTTCCCAGCAGTGAAAATATTGAATTTTATTGCATTTATTCCAGATTTGAATCCAATTCAAAGTGCAAATCAAGTAGTCTCTATCCTGAGCACAATTCGTCTTTAATCTAAGTTTTTTGATATCCCATTATCTATTACTTCATCCAAGTTATACAGAGTTGTCCACTCAACTGATTTTGTGATTTGACGACATACATCTTTGACTCAGTCATCACACTATTTCAGCTAATTTGTCCACACCATTTCAGCCTGGTTCTTATAATTATATCTGTAAAATCTCCAATTCCAGGCTCTTTCCTTAACTAACTGCTGGTTATACTTTCCTTTCATTCACAAATAAGTCTCTTTCATTTCCATTTCTGTTTTATAGAACTTCCTTTCAGGGTTTCAATTAATTAAATTTTTCGTGAATAAAAAAACGATTAAAAAAAGAATAAAACAATCAAAATCTATCATCGAAAGTAACGGTACCCTTGTTCTTCATTTTTCTGACGGTTTTTCGCTTTCGACCGCTTCTTTTTAGCTTTAATTGCATAAACTAAAAGTAAAAATAACTTTATTATTAAAATCAAAACACACCAATGGCAACATGAGCAGAATCTGACTTCATTAGATGGGTTTTCAGTCTGTGGTCATCCAATGCTAACAACACATTTGTGCCAAAGAAACAAATAACAGCTATATACAGCTACAAATATCAGGCAGCTCAAATTGTTGGATCATATGCCTGCATTTTGCTTCTGCCATCAATACAAGAAACTATTTCACCAAAGTTTATATAATCACTTAAAACCATTAGTGCAAAGCCTGTGCAAATCTCTCTATAAGACTACATTGCTCACTGAATTGTAAAACACTTCATTTGTTCAATCACTCAATCACACATTCATCGTAGTGATACTAAGCATGTTGATATCCACTTAAAATGCTAACTAACTGCTACAATTCAGAGATCTGGAGGAACAATGGTGAACAATTTATGCTAAATAACTCTGCCATTAATAACATTCTGAGTTTATAAATAGGCATATTAAGCATAGTATTAAAACGCCATGCTGTTGACCTAGGCTGCAAAGTTGCGAACATACTGGTGAACTGTCAAAGAACAACACTGCAAGTGCTGAAAACCTCAGGATATCAACTCAATCCTATGCATCATAATATGTGTCTGTCTTTTTAAAAAACTGACGTTCTACCATAGAATTATAACCAAATCCTAACCGTTCCATCACCTACACTTTTATCCTCACTCATTTCAGAATGCTGCCTAAAAACCAGTACTCCTCCATTCACACAGATGTATTTTGCTCTCAAATACATGGCGCTATAAAAATGTCTAGCACGTAAAGTTCGAAGCGTGCCACTCCCACGCATAACAAGCACGACACGTACCAATATTAATAATCCCACGTTAATCATCCAATGATTAACGGCATTAAGTAAAAATATTAATAACTATCAACAAAAACCAGAATCTGTGAGAAAAATCATATGTGAAAAAGAGTTGCTAGGGAATTAGAACGTAAGCGACGCATAAGATTATCAGACATTCGCAAATCTCAAAGCCTATCTAGAAGCTAGTCCTAACGTCCATGATAAAGCCAATTTAACGGTCGTTTATATGACAAAAAATTGACAGAAAATACGCTACTTTTCCTGTTTAACGGAGTACTCATCGCTCCTCTTCTTGAAAACTCCAAACATCAACAAAGTCAATATGTCCAACTTCCGCTTTACACCGGAAATGCGAATTTCCATAACAAGTGAATGTGATGTTCCGAGTAGCAACGTGTCGTAATTCTAGAATGGGTCTCCAAAATCGGCAAAACGCGACCCGCGGGCCGAATACGGTCCTCCAAGGCCTTTAATTCGACCCGCGGCAAGAAGTGAGGAACATGCACAGATCTATTATAGTAATCTCTTTTTTCGCTGTCTTACTTTAGCTCTACCACAGATAGGCTATAGGCCTACCCTACCTCATGGACTGTCATCGCCAGTTTCGTGATTTCTCGATAAAAATCGAATCCGAGTTTCCAGACCTACTAGGCGGTGGCCTACCTACATTTACTCCCTATCAGCATCGCCTGGTCTTCTTCAAAGCGTATGCTGCAGCTTGTGTCAGTTTCCCTCCAATGTTAATTCCAGCTTGTTCTTCCTCTAGTGCTTCTCTTATTAGTTCTTCAATATAAATGTTGAATAAGCGGAGATAGTGGGCAACCCTGTCGTGATCCTTTTCCTACATCTTTCAGATCTGGTCTTAAAACATACCTGTTTGACTTGGCTTATCCCCCTTAGATTGCTCCCCACTGTTCTGACTGATCTTCCGGATTGACCTGGTCAGTGTTTAATCTAGACTCCTGGACTCTGAGGGGGGAACTGACAAAGCCTGGGGAAATTCTGCTAGAGGGCTGTTGGTTAATGTAGTATGCCAAAATTTCCGGGGGAATTTGAAATTTCGGGGGGGGGAAGGGCAATGTTTCCTCCCGGAAACGGCCTAGATTAAATCCTGGACCTGGTTCTAATTCTATTTGGATTTGGACGTGCCATCGGCTGATGCCTTCCTGGGCATTATGATAGCGACGCCATAGAAGTTTATTGATTGATTGAATCATAATTTATTAACTATTTAGTCATTTTGTGATATTATGATTTATTTCAGTCACTAACAAGCTCCTTTATAATTCAGTGAATAAGTCAACAAGAAAAAAACTTGCATGCTATAACATTTTGCTTTTACTTACAAATATTTCAGTCACTGATGTATTTAAAAGTAGTTGAATGACTTTAAGTTACTATTACAATTACGTGAAGCTATTTCGCTATCGGTTAAAGCTATGTTTAAAAATACACTACTGTATAAGAGCAAACAAACTTTGCTTACTAATAATTTCAATGTGCATTGTACATACTGTACATGTATATATCACATGCTATTGATGTCATGCCTTTGCAAATGTCAAGTGACAATTTGTGTACGAATTTCACATAACATCATTGACTGGATATCAGCTAAAACACATCTGCTGCAGTCGAAATCATGGCAACTATCAAATGAAAACCATTCACTCTTCTAAGAAGCCTAATTCAGCCACTTCTTTAAGATCAAGCATTATAACAATCACATAAAGGACCATCCATAAATGACGTCATGCACTTAGGGGAGGGGGTTCAAACATTTGTAACAATACGTGACGATGGGGGAAGGGTTTCCAGAAATGTGATATCACATAACACTAAATATTGCTATTAATACCACAATGCTATGTTACCACAAAGTTGAATGCATTTGGCACCTATAATTCATTTTTTAAAAAGAACGTGAAAATGTTTCTGAATATCGCTTCAACTATAATACCGGTAATTATAATGAGTATTTTCTAACGAATTCATTGCAATACCCTCTTCATTCAAGAAATAAGTGAATTGAAACATTAATTTTGACATCAGAAATGTGGGAGGGGGGTTAGCACGTTGTGATGTCATTTTTAAGGGGTCAGACTTTTTGACTTGTGATGAGGTGGTCAAAAAACTGTCAAAATCGAGTGACGACATTTATGGACGGCCCCTAACCAATGTTACATAAGTGCTGTTTAGACTACCAATTGCATGCTACGTAAAAAAAAGCCGTCTTAAATAATTATCAAGTTTTGAAGCCACTAAAGTAGAACCAGGTGCACGAGGTTATCTTTACTTCTTAGGTACACATTTTAAAAATGTCCCATTAGCTAAAAAAACATTACCATCTTCAAAAATCAGTCTGGTTCATGGACAGATCCCAAAATCTATTAAAAAGTCTCACATGTAACAAAGACTGGCAAGAACACTAATGTGAACGTGCAACTTAGATAGTGATAAAGGATGCATACACTTTAAGTTTCAACCTTATCTCAAGAATTTTCAAAGTATTATTTATTTATGATTGGAACTGCTTAAGGAGTGCATTTTCATCCCTTACACCATCCAGGTAATTTAGCAATTCAAATAAGTCTAGATGTCTAACAAATATAAATAACACGATTAAAACCTTACTTGATAGCTTTTTAGATCCAAGTTTTCACCAAAATCACTAGCAATTTTAAGTTTCAATGAAATTTTGAACCAATATTTTATCTATGACTAGTTATTCATATCAAGTACAAACAAGCAACAGGAAACAACATTAATAGTTGTCTGCATCCATTATTAACATCTAATAATATATTAAACCAAAGGTAACCAATATTAATATAAATATATACGAATATAAATATAAATATATATGAACCACAATTACAATACAATTACAATGATTCGTTACTGAAGCCAATCCATAATAAAATTTTCTAAATGATAGCTATACAAAAAATATCCAATTTTAGTAGCAGTAATAATAAACTGGACAATAAGTGTCAGAAAATTCACACTAAAACAGATTTAACCTCAATTTGTACAACAATTGTCATTGCATCTCACAATTCCAGTTAAGCCTTTAAAAACAATTTAAAAAGGGATTAGCAACAAAAGGAAAAAATCGGATATAATTCCTGGCAACATCAGTAAATGTTATTAGCTATGGACAATGATCACGCAAGACCAAAACTAAATACACTAGTTTTCATTGTTGGGAAATTTAAAAAAATGACTTTTACTCTCTTAATTCGTTAATTTATTTCAAACATATGCTGCCACTTAAACTTTCACTTCAGGTAGCATTAAATCAAGCATGCACACGAACCAAAAGGATCAACAGATGGTCCTCTCTGTCACTGTCAAAGATCAGTCTTGGAGCATACTTGGTCAAGTACTGCTGGGCAAAAGAACAGGAAGGAAAGGCATGAAGAAGACCGGTTTCATGGCTCTGGATGGCGCCTTGCGGCAGCGATATGACACCCGCCGAGTCCTTCTGTTTCAAGTAGGCAACCAGGTTCTTTAGAGGTCGCTGCTGAATTACACCGCAGGCAGCATCTTCTTTGCTTCTACACCCAAACGGCATCGCTAGTAGAACGCAGAAGCCGTTTGGACCGGACAGGCTGATTCTACGTCGCACTTCACCGAGTTTCTGTTCATCCAGTCGAAGTCTCTGAGTTACCTTAAGAACCACCGGCTTTCCAGCAGACACGTCTCCCATCAGAGTCCTTACAAGACGCTCGTCGCCACTAAGCAAGTGCATCCGAGTTGAAAACTGACTGTTCTTAAGCATCAGGGAGCCATTCCAGGTCGCCGGAAGACAACAAGCCAAGCTCGTGATGCTGGTCGCCTCTTCTGGCGCCGACGCACAGTTCCCAGAAGCAGAATTTCCATCTTTTCTTTGTATGCAACCATTTCCATCCGGCGTATCCCTATCCGAATAATGCCTTTCGGCAACGGCACCCGACGATGAACAATGCCATTTGTGACTGTCCTGGTGAACACGAGACTTATCTTGTTCATCCGCAGTTCGAGATAAATGCCCATTGCCCGACGTCACTTCAGCCACTCGCTGTTTTGTCGCCAGTCCAGAAGAACGCTCACCACCAGTCCTTCTTTCAGACTTAAATTTTAATAACTCCTGCTCAGAAAGGTTTTGCGAGACGTGACTTGTATGCCATTCGCCACGACAACCCGCATTTCTAGAATAGCTATCAGGGCCACTCCTATCTTTGTCAAGATCACCAGTCAAGTCATGATCATTAGCAAGTACTGTTCTTCCATTTCGTCCAGTTCCTGACTTTGACGGAACATTGGGAAGGACACAGCTTTCATCAGAAAAATCAACTCTCAGACGACGGTCGACACCCCCAAAATCTCGACCTCTCATGTTCTTAACTGCATCTTTAGCACATTCGATAGAGTCATATAAAACATATGCAAAGTCCTTTGAATGTGGCCAGTCAAGTAAAACGCACTTCTCCAAAACGATCAAACTCTCGAAGCAGTCCATCTCTAGTAATCCACGGTCCAATTCCTCCCACATAGACGCACAGTGAAGGTGTCGGCTTGCCGTAACCAATTCTGCACTGGTACTTATGGATGTACTGTCCCGACATATCCATCTTTGCTCGACGTGCCATGTCGAGGGTTGCAAATCGAACAAACGCATAAATATTGCCATGACCCTGCGCATTTCTTTTGATGTCGACGTCTTCCACAAATCCATATGGACCAAAGACCTGCTTCAATTCATCAACAGTAATGTCGTAAGTAAGGTTGCCGACGAAAAGAGTCCTTGTTGTAATTTCATCATCTTCTACCGGATTGTGATGGCCAAGCTTTTCATTCTTTACCTGCCCTTTTGACATCAGTGGCAACATATCACTGCCATAACAGCCTTGATCTCTTCTTCCGATGTATTCATCCTTGGGTCTGTCTAAATATAAAGTGTACGGAGAACCAGAGCGATAGTAGTCATCTCTTGCAAGTCCTGGACTGGTGCTGCACTGAGGCTTGGTGTTATAAACAGCATCAATGCGCTTCCGACATCAAGCAACACAACACGGTCATAGCAAGCATGCTTTGCAGATTTTGCATCTTCAGGATAGCGGAAATTGACATAGGCAAACCTATGGCTTCCATTGTGAATAACTTCAATTTTGAAATCACCAAATTTTCTGAGGTCTCTATAAATCATTTCAGTGATTTCAACGTCCGTCAGTTGTGAGTTCAGATGACTTACGCAAAGGGTCCAGTACTGCTGCTCACTGTGCTGATCTCTGGCAGTCAATTGCTGATCTGACTTATGACGTTTCGTCGAACGATCATAACCGTCAGTATAAACAGTGACCTCACGTTCTTGATGTCTGCTGTCTCTGTTCATTACTAGTCACACAAAACTGGATAATCAGAATATGTGCTCAATTCAGAGGGCAATTATCACATGCAATAAAAAATCTGCCGAACATCAACAGGAGAAACTATCTCCAGCACCCTACTGCTGAATTTAAAATCGTTACACTCTAAATGAGAATGTCTGCCAAGAATTCACATTAAAACATCAAAATCTTTCTGCACGAGCTCGTTTACCAGAAAATCATCGTCACATACTGAACAGAACCACATCGTAGTTTCAAAAGTCCAAAATAACGTTCTAAATCGTGCGCTATATGAGTAGACAACCATATGAGTAGACAACCAGTACGCCGAGATCAAGAACCTGGCTAGGCGTGAGTAAAATGCGTAACTGTGTAATTGCGTTACCGATCTTCGCTTCCTTTGACGCGTAATTCACAGCGTAATTTGCAAATGTTTAGCTGTAATTTTCGTCGCGTAGGATCGCATTAGAAGACCTCCATTTCAACAATCGTGATCGAATTTCCAGCCATCTTGTCCGTTAGCTGCAACTGCAGCGCTTTGCAGCGAATCCGATACTAACGCTTTTACTTCTTGAGAAAAATCCCAAAGCATTGAAACCCAATGATCCAATAATCCAATCCAATAACAGTTTATTATTTTCCAAAATATGTGCAAAATAACATCATAATAGTAATTTCATGTTAACACCATTATTATTATTATTATTATTATTATTATTATTATTATTATTATTATTATTATTATTATTATTATTATTATTATTATTATTATTATTATTATTATTATTATGTGATTTAAAGAGGTTTAAGGAGGCTAAGTAAGCCTGTGTGAAAACCACAGTAGAAACTCGATCGGAGATTCGGAGTCTTCGCATTCAATAACCTAGTATTCCGAGATAGCCTTTGAATCCGTTTAGGCCTACTGTTTCAACTGTCACTACCACCTCGTCCAAACTGTTCCATTTGTCCCCAACCCTTACACACACACAAATTTTCTGTCTTTGACCCACCCTCTGCTTGAACAATTTGCATTTGTGGCCTCTTGTGCTGCTATAGTGTGCCATGTAAAGAATCGATCGTATATGGCATATCTAGGCCTATACTTTCCCAGTCATTATTTTGTATGTTTCTATCAATTCCACTCTCTCCCTTCTCTTTTGGGGCAGAAGATGGCAGAGTGGGTTACGTGCTGGAGCGTCAGGCTGACGGAGCGGGTTCAAGCCTCGTTAGTGCCTCTAGTGGCTTTCACACAGTCAGTAATGTCTCCTAAGCCACTTTAGACCTAAATCATACTAAGTTTAAGTTTGAGTTTCTAATGTCGCCAGTCCACAACATTGAAGTCTTTTTCGCAGCTTATATATTATGGCATCCATTAACCATCTTCATTGCTCGTCTTTGCTCTTTATCTAAAAGCTCTATAGGCTATATCTTTTTTTCAAGAATGGATTCCATGCAGGGGCGGCGCTGGGTTTGGTTGACTGGGTGGGTCTAATGCAATCTACACAACCAGGACCCGGCCGGCTCAGGCTACCCCTCCTCCCCCAAAATCAAAATTTCTCTGCGGATTTGCACGATTTGCTCGGGTGCCCCTGCCCGCGGCTGGGTGGGTCCGGACCCACGGACCCACCCCCTTAGCGCCGCCTCTGATTCCATGCCTGAACACAGTAGGGTATATATATATATATATATATATATAATTATATATATATATATATATATATATATATATATATATATATATATATATATATATAGAGGCCATATATATATATATATATATATATATATATATATATATATATATTATATATATTCTAGACGAGGTCTTGCTAATGACTTATATAGTGTTACGATTATCTCTTTCAACGACTCTTTGTCTCTACTCACTATATTGCAGGGGCGGATCTAGGGGGCAGGGAGAACATATGTCCCCGGGCGCCGAGGTGAGGGGCGCCAAAATCTGGTATTTGGGTAAGTGAAATGCACAATAAAGAAGAAGAAACACGTGTGACGACCTTTTTTGCTCGTCAGCAATGTTAGGGGAGCCAAAGGTACACTTTGTCCCCGGGCGCCGCATACCCTAGATCCGCCTCTGCTATATTGTCCTTTTAATCGTAACCAGTGGTGTGACTGTTACTGTTGGCTATGACAGGTGGCGGTTCCACGTGGGGGATGAGTGGGGATGCATCCCCCACCGGACTTATTTTTGCTTGTCAACCAATTTTTCGGTCAAAGTCTACACTACAGTAAAATTCGGGAAAAATTGCCTTTTTGCTTGTCAGCCTTTTTCTTTTTCGGCAAAGTTTATTGATTTTTCCCTCTACGGTGTATTTTCATTCCCCACCAGCTTCCTGTGAATTCATTCCATACCCGCCCGCCCAGTTTTCTATACAGGCCTGTTAGGAGGGGAGATTTCCCTCCCCAATACCTGAAAATTCACTCCAAAAAATCCCAGCACTTAGGCCTACACAAATTTTGCATCGAACTGTGTCTTTTCCCCTCCAAACAAGTCGGTCCCCCCGAAAGCCTCAACCCCCCCCCAAAGGTCTGGAGTCTGGATAAGACACTGCACCCACCCCCAAGAAATCCTAGAACTGCCACTGGCTATGACAACCAGGATTAAACAATGCTATTCCAACATCAGATTGAAATCGCCAGTCATAGGGCCAAACCGTGCAAACACGTAGCACTTTTTGACTGTACAGTAGCGTTTAATATTGTCGATGGAAACATTCGACCCAACGGATAAGTTTAAAAGACGAGCGATATAGGCCTAATTAACTAACTAGCTAGCTAACTAACTAATTAATTAATGACTGCAAAGTTGAACGACAACCAAATTTTTCGCATAGGCTACACAAATCAGCGTTTTTGCGTCTTTCAAAAATTTCAACACCTGACATTCTGTAGGCCTGTTATCGATAGCCTATAGGCCTATACTTAGGCCTGGTTGTGTCTCATATGAGGTCCCTTTTGCGGGAACACGCTATCTGCTGTAATTTAATAACTTAAATCGAAATCGCAAAAAAGTCACGCGTTTGTAGCAACGACGAGTTAAAAGTGTCTGGGCCATGTAGGCTACTTAAGACTGATATAACGCAAATGTCGTACGAAGACGCTTGTATAAAGTCTTTTGCAAATCTTGCACGCAGCAACGGCTTTATCGACAGCTTTCTGAACAAGAGGCAGATATATCCTTCTGACGAAACCGTACAGTAATACTGCTTTCAGTGAAGACGCCTGTAAAGTCTTTGCATGCGCGCACAGAATCACCGGTTGGGACGTACAGTAGATGATAGATCGAGGTAGACCACGCATTGTTTAGCTATTGGGTTAGCTGGTTACGATTTGGCACCTCACATTCAGTGTTTATTCTAGGCCTTCTCTGGGGGTAATTTTCCCCAAAGTTTCAAAATTCCCTTCTAAAAATTTGTATATGTTGCATGGGGGATGGAAATTCCCCCCCAAGCGTGACGACGGGTGGCCTTTTACTTTTTTTTGAGAGGGGAAAATGTTAGGATAACAATTTTGTGCTTGCTAGGGCATTGGAGAAGGGTAAAATATTAGGGAGGTTGGAGGGATGACCTTTTTTGCTTGTCAAGGGTTTTGGAGACTCAGACCTCGTCACCCCCAAAAACATTTCAAATCCCCCAAATGTCAAGGTGGCTAGAATAAACACTGTCTCGCATTCACACACCGTAGGCCTATATAATCAATCGGCGGTCGCAGTGCAGAAGGTGCAAAATCAGCGAATAGACAAGTATAAAATGTGGACAGTTTTCAATTTGCCACTAATTCAGCCTGTCCTCGATGGTGTCTACAGTAACTTCTGTACTGATTTAAAGTTCTCACTTTCAGACCATTCACATCGTCCCTATCACCGCTGGCCCCCTGTATTAAGTTCCGTTATTTCTTGAATTATAAGATTATTTTCGTCAAAATCAACTCGTGGACCTTAATTATCTCTCGACGGGATTTAGCCTATCTCTTGATCTTTAATTTTCCGTTTGACTAGGAACCTTTCGTCTGAAAGAAATTCGCCCGGCCTGCTTCAGATCAATGTTCCAAACAGTCACGCATTGCCTTGCGTAAAGTTAGACGTCCGAAGTGAGAATAGGTATTGGCGATGTCCGTTGGTCATTTAATTAATGTTCTGCAGCTCTTCATTTAGATACGCAAAATCCTGTGCCCGTGTTATAATATCTGTCAAAAGAGCAGGTTCAGGTTGGCATACGACATTTGGTCTTGGCCACGCATCTAAATACAACGACATAAAAGCGATCACTTAAATTATACAGCCATAGGCGTAATCTTGAATGAAAAAGTGGGGGCCCTGCGCCTATCCATTTCCCCTTCTTTGGCATAGTATCTGAAAAGTGGGGACTCGAGTCTAGCGACCTAATAGAAGTTTACGCCTATGTACTGTATTTATACATCTCCTGCTGTTAGGCCTAAGAACGTTACAAAGTGTGTTTCACACAGACTAAGTCACTAAGGCCTCCTAAAACAGGGGCGGTAGGGTGTGGCAGAGGCGGATCTAGGCGGGTGCATGGGGGTACAGATGTCCCCGGGCGCCGAGGTGAGGGGGGCGCCTAAATTGGTTTAAGGTAGGATGTTCCGCTACTGGCGATGACCTTTCTTGCTTGTCAGGGTATTCGCGAAGTTGAATGAAGGGGCGCCAAAATGGGCAGAGCGGCGCCCTGTTTTGCATCTTATGATTTTCGTCAAGTTGAGGGGGCGCCATCAGTATGCTTTGTCCTCGGGCGCCGGACACCCTAGATCCGCCCCTGGGGTGTGGCACTGGGCATCCAACAGATGGGGCATCCAAACGAGTGGTCAAGTATGGGTACGTGCTACAGTGTATATAAATTGCACAGTTTAAGGAAGAAGAGAAAGCACAAAGTTTTTGTTTGTCCTGGAGACGCTTTTCTGCTCGTAAATGTTTTTCCACTCTCAAAACCTGAAACATTTTGGATGTGCCAACTCTAATTCCGGAAAATGCTGGCTACGATCTTCGACCTTGAACAACTTGGTCCCGGGCATCAACCCCACCCACACCCCACCCACCCCCACACCCGTCCCAACCCCGTTGCCGATGCTCCACTCACTCACAGTTTTCGGCGGTTCTTTGTTTTATAGACATGCAGACATAGCGAAAATGACGACGACCTTTCTTAGTCCTCAAGCCGTTTTAATACGTTGGCCAGTTTTAACACAATGGCCAGCCAGCTGGCAAACCACGATACATGCCTCTAAGCCATTTTTGTCTCACGTTAGCTTTCTTTCTGTCACGGTGTTTTTTAACATGTTAACTACGGAAGCCGCAGCGCACCCTAGTTGTTTTCCTGACCCCCCACAGTAATTATGTTATGACAGTCCGCCTTTTATACAAAGACCCCCCCTCCCTAGAAGTTATTCTGAGTTTTTTCTATTGGACTTTGGCACTCTTTTCAGAAAAACACTGGAAGCTGTTGCGCATCGCCATCATACCTGACTGTCTGCACTTTTCATCCGATATTAGAAATTTTATTCTACTACCATTATTGGTAGTAGAATAATAATAATAATAATAATAATAGTAGTAGTAGTAGTAGTAGTAGTAGTAGTAGTAGTAGGGGCAGTAGTAGTAGTAGTAGTGGTAGTGGTAATAGTAGTAGTAGTAGTAGTAGTGGTAGGTGGTGGTGGTGGTGGTGGTGGTGGTGGTGGTGGTGGTAGTGGTGGTGGTGGTAGTAGTGGTAGTGGTGGTGGTGGTGGTGGTGGTGGTAGTGTAGTAGTAGTGGTAGTAGTAGTAGTAGTAGTAGTAGTAGTAGTAGTAGTAGTAGTAGTAGTAGCAGTAGTAGTAGTAGTAGTAGTAGTAGTAGTAGTAGGCAGTAGTAGTAACGTATGTGGGCAGAATAAACTAAAAACGGGAAGTGCCACAATTAGTTTTCATCCCGAATTTTAAAGTTTTTCATCGGCCCCCTAGTAAATTTTTCTTTTAAAAACACTTTGCTTTATGTCCACAGAAAGAGGCATTTTACTGCTCACGATAGCACCTGTCTTTATATTATTTTTATATCTTTTCTTTTTTACTTTACATTTTGTAAATTCTTGTTTTTCTTCGCGTACCTCTGGCAACTGCTCGCGTACCCATACGAGTACGCGTGCGGCGTACCACCGGTTTGGAACCGCTGTCCTAAAACGCTTGAAATAAATTTAGCAGAGTGGTAACAGCGTCGGACGATGGAGCAGAAGGTCAGAGGTTCCAGACCCCCAGGAGACCTATAGGTCGACCAAGCCTTACTCGCTAAAGGGCTGTGGCAAAATGAAAGGCAGTGGTAAAATGCTGTGATAAGTCAAACAGGTACGTTACGCGATGCACAAGCCCCATATCCGTGGCATTGCACGCCTGGCTGAAGGCTATAACAACATAGATCAACGCGCCCTATGAGCCCGTGAGGCTCGGGAAGGACTTCGACTTTCTTATTATTATAAATTTTTATTAAGTAGTCCAATTAATCTGTATAGAACAAAATAGACAACTTGAGTGCCGCTATATCTCATTCGGTATAGCATTTTAGCACTGACTTAAGTGAAGGTTGGCCTTGTAAAGGAAAATGCAAGGGACGTGTCTCCCGGAAGTAACCTTTCTCTGAGACTTTGAGCAGATGTTTTCCGTATTTTATCACTTCGCAGGCTTCATTGGCATCGTCGAACTGCTGTTGACTGGGTTTTTCTTCAGATTAAAACAGTTTCGGACACCTGTCACAGACAATACATCAGACATCAATGAATCTCTCAGAACTGAAGAAGTACATGTACCACAAGACTGGAAAGATGCATTAGTCTGACTTAAGTGGGGGTTGGCCTTGCAAAAGAAGAGAAAACGAAATGAGCCCAACAATTACAGACCAGTGAGCCTAACTTCTGTAATCTGTAAAGTCATGCGAAAATACTGAAAGAGAGCATTTTGGAACATTTGACTAGGCATAAAATTGTTAGAGATAGTCAGCACGGATTTACAAATTAAGGGGCGTTCATGCCTCACCAACACGT
This sequence comes from Metaphire vulgaris, assembly GCA_018105865.1. Classification (NCBI taxonomy): domain Eukaryota; kingdom Metazoa; phylum Annelida; class Clitellata; order Crassiclitellata; family Megascolecidae; genus Metaphire; species Metaphire vulgaris. The sequence continues at coordinate 8,788,964 of CM030856.1, forward strand.
TGGACTTTCTGGAGGAGGTTTTTGATAAGCTAGATGAAGGCAAGGCAGTAGACATAATATATTTAGATTTTGCCAAAGCTTTTGATAAAGTACCCCACATAAGGCTGGCTGCCAAACTGAAGTCCTGTGGAATACAGAGGAATATTCTCAGACGGATTGAAAATTGGTTGAAGGGAAGAAGACAGAAGGTTGGCATTAGGAGAGGCCATTCGCAATGGGCAAGAGTTATCAGTGGAGTGCCTCAGGGCTCAGTGCTTGGGCCATTGCTTTTTCATATATATATATATATATATATATATATATATATATATATATATTTTTCAAAGTTTGCGATGATGCAAAATGTGCAGAAATACAGACTTTGAGGATGGTGCCAAAATTTTACAGGAAGATCTAAGGAAATTGTAATGCATGTTGGGAAATCTAATGATAATGGTAATGAATATACTTTATACCATAAAATAATTAAAATAAATAGCTGCAAACGCTGAAAGTTGTAATCTCTCACTTGGATGAGTTTTTCTACATCCACAGGCTGTGTCATTTTGCAGAGTAAACGTCACGATCTTCGACTGGATCTTTGGCTGGTTCTTTGGCTGGTTCACAAACTTGAGCTATTGCAAAAAAGCATGACTGCACGTGAAATCCTATCTAGTGGCCAGGCCCGCAGAGAAAAATTCCGGGCCTCCGTGCAAAGGGTAGTCACGGGCCCCTAACAAGTGTCAAAAGTGCCTTTTTTTGCTTTTCGGCGTCTATAAAGTGTTGAAAAGTGATGATGACCTTTTTTGCTTATCGAATTGTTTAGGATGTTAATACAAGTTTGGTCCTGATCCCTGATATTCGCCGGGCCCCTGTCCTCATGACGAAGGAAGAAGGCCTTTTTTCCATGTCAGTCTTTTTCAGGGTTCAGGCTATTGCTAATACATCATCATCATCATCATCATCATCCTCGGCCCGGGCCCCCTGCAGACCGCCGGGCCCCTGTGCATTTGACCCCTGCCCCCTCTCGGCGGCCCTGTAATTGGCCACCATAGTAAGTACAGCTGCAAGTACGACGAAATTTCTATAGCGCTGCCCGAAAGTTTGGCGCCAGGGATATTTTTACACACCCCTAACACTATCCCCCCTTCAACACCCACTCCAATTTGAGGTCGACATCCCCAAAATTTGGTAATGTGACAATGGTACGCATAGAAATTACCCCTGGACACTCCCAGATGGAGAAGGACATCCCAACTTTTATCATCGGATGACCTTTTTTGCTCGTCAGGCTTTCTCGGTAGAGACTTCCAAACTCCGACACCCCAAGATTTTCCGAAACCCCCCAAATTCACAAGCCTAGAATCCTAAAAAATAGCCACACACACTAGATTTTCCCGACACCTCCCCCCCAAATTCGCAATCCTATAAATAACCCTGCTTGGGGCACTTATTCACGAACGCTCAATCTGGGTGAAATCCATAGTCCGTGGTGGTCAATGTTGTAGAGATAGATGGATAGGTTATATAGCAATATAGGTTATTTATACATAGTGGCACTATGACCGGTAGAAACAGTGCTGAACTGTAATAACTTCAATTAAAGGGTAATTACTGTACTAATATTCAAATAAAGCATATCTGTGAAGTTCGAAGAAATTTTGTAAAGTTCGTAAAAGCACAATTAACCTAAAACAAATAAAGTTCGTAAAAGTTCAAAAAAGTTCGAATTTCCTATTTAGTCCTAGTCAGCAGTGGCGGCTCTAGGATTTGGCAAGTGGGGGGCCTTTGGTGCGGCAACTTCTAATCATGGGGGCCAACCATTTGTTGTTTAATGTATGTAGCATTAAGTATAGGGTCCCAACTAGGTGGGGCCACTGGGGGGCCAGACACTCAATAGGGGGCACGGGTCCCCCTGACGCCCCGGTGGAGCCGCCACTGCTAGTCAGACGATTCAGTCTCAGAAGACCAATTGATGTATTGATCGGCATAGCAGATGTTTTCGATCTTATCCACCAGTCGTAAGTTACAATACACTTTGACAATCTTCTCAACGGTCTTACATGCATGCGAGTTAATTGCGTATTTTTGTATGTATAAATTCAAATGCTGGCCAATTTCCCTCTTACGCCCCGGCCAACTTTTGCTGTCATAATTCGAATTGAACTTCATGAACTTTAAAGCCATATGAATAAAGTTCAAAAAGTTCAAACAATAATAAAGTTCAAAACGTTTGAACGTCACAACTATGCAATAAAGGACGTCACAAGATCATTTGCGCTCTATGTAGGCCTACGTTGCCTTAACGTGTTGGAGTATGCAGGGTCGCCGAGAGAAATTCCGGGCCTCTGTGCAGAGTAGGCCTAGTGCCTGGCCTACCCCGGGGTCCCTAGAAAGTCTAGAATCCGGTGACGACCTTATTTTGCTAGTCAGCGTCAGCAAACAATACCTTTGACGGGGCCCCCATCTAACTCTAATCCTAGCCCTAAACCAACCTTTAGCCCAACCGGGCCCGCTACAGATCGCAGGGCCTCTGTGTATTTGCCGCTGCCCCTCTTGACGTGCCGTCGAGTATAGACTAAAATATAAAGGTAACTGCGCCTATCTTTCGGCCTTCCTTTCGTGATTTAAAACCAAGCGGCATTGGTTTTTAAATCTTGACAGTTCGGGTCTGGTGGCAGAGAGAAAAGATTAGGGATATAGGCCCTACAGAATGCAAAGTTTTTAGCTAACTGTCAATGCTTCTATCCAGAATAATGTCACTTAATGCGTGTTTGAATAATCACGTGACCGTAGAAAGAAAACGATGGCAAGAAGAATGGGATCGTGTAGAGAGGGATAAATGAAAACACATCTTCGCATAAAAGATCTCAATGTGACTGTTTGCGGGTGACGATAAGTGGAGAATAGCGGAGTAGCGTACTTGAAATGACAACGACGTTGCTATAGCACACAAGAGATGTCTTATCATGAAGGATCTGCAGACAGACAGAAGTGGAATCAAATTAGTCTATTCAAACCCAACATTTCACTCTTCAAGGGTAAATTAGAGGGTATGAAGCTGATGAAGATGAAGCGAAGGAGAAGAAAAAAGAAGAAACAAAGAGGAGGAGGAGGACGAGGAGGACGAGAAAGAAGCTTCTTAAACTCTTCTTTTCTCTTTGGCTGAGCAAAAACAATTTCCATTTTTGTTTCAAGTGGAACAGATTTCTGTTTATATATCCGTTGGCGTCTCTTTCTAGCTAAGAATTTGTGAGATTTGGTGTGGTCTCGTGAATAGCTACTTTTCATCATTAACTTCTGGAAATCTATCTTTCTTCTATTATAGGCCTACATGTATCGTTCATGAACCTTTTAAATCGTCACTTTAATTAGGTTATATATTCCAGTTTCAGTCGGCCAAACGCTTTGATTTTTTTCAGCAAAATTCCACTGTTTCATTGCCAGAGGCTGCCACAGTAGGCCTGACTGTGTTCTTTCGTTAATCAAATTCAGGTTTATTATCTTAATTCCCATTTAATGCTTTTGCCTTTCTTAACCACGTTAACAAAGCCGTCATGTAGGTTTTGGTAAAAGCTTCTATGCACTTTAATCCAGTGATGTTAACAAGGACCGACCCCCAAGGACGAGGATAAGGACAAGGACCTACCCCAAGGGCGAAAACAAGGACGAAGACAAGGACGAGGATCGACCCTCCAGGCGACCCTCCAAGGACGAGGACAAGGATGAGGACTTACCCCCAAGAACAAGGACCACTAGGACTGACCTCTAAGGACAAGGATCAAGGACAAGGACAAGGACCGACCTCTGTCAGACAAAAAAGTCAGAAACGAAAAACCAAAGACAATTTCAATTCGAATCACAAAATTAGAAAAGCAAAAAAAGAATGTTGTAAAACATAACCTAGTCAACAGCAATGCTGCATTTCAAATAAATAAGTGTTTCCGGCAGCTGATCAGTCATGCGCGCACGATGAGGTCTAATTATGAGACCACTGCGAAAACACTCGTTAAACTGAAGCCGACGTCGCCAGTGGGTGGCGTAGCGTGACTTTTGGGGGCCCCGGGGGGCATCTTTGCCATGGGGGCCCCAGAGTTTCGAGCTGACGAGCAAAAAAAACGTTATCACCTTTTTTCCTTTTCCATCCTGGCGAGCAAAAAAAAGGTCGTCAGCACATCATTTCTAGGGTTAGGGTTAAGTTAGGGTTAACCCTAACCTAACCCTAGCTTAGACCCCTCTTCGCCCCCCTCTGCCCGGGGCCCGGAGGCTGTCAACAAAGTGCCCCCGCCTCCCCACGCTACGCCACTGGACGTCGCTGGGCAACAAAGAATTCTGCTAAAGAATCAACTCCTCTAACTGGTATTATAAAATAAACTCCTCAGCTGGTATTATAAAGGAAATTATTATGACTACACATTTGGAGTAACTCAAAGCAAGTGTGTAAATATAAATCAACATACTACTCTTACCTTGCAAAATGCAAAAGGGGCTTAATTATTAGAACAATTGAAACTGGTATACAGTACAAGATATTTGGTGCTTATAAGGATTTTACAAGAACTAAGTTACAAGGACCAGGACAAGGACCGATCTGCAAGGACGAGGATAAGGACGATGACCGAGCTCCCAAGGACGAGGATAAGGACGAGGACTGACTCTCCAAGAACAAGGACAAGGACAAGGAATTGGTTCTTAAGGAGTCCTTAAAGATTAGGACCAGGACAAGGATTAACATGACTGCTTTAGTCTTATCTGATATTAATTTTTATTTCGTTTCATTGTTGTCACTAACTAGGCTACTGTATGTCTACTTTCACTTTCGAAAAACACAACTACAGTGAATCTATGATAATATTTATGTTTTCTTTCTTTACCATACTAGTATACAGTATTTCCTCTGCGCATAAAAACTGAACATAACTTATAGTAGAACTTCGTTTTAACGGACTCGGTTATAGGCCTATGACAGTGCCGGATTAAGCACCGTGGAGGCCCATAGGCAGTCAAACTTTTTGGGGCCCCAGGGGCCAGGCCCCTAATGACTACTAGAACGCCATTGAAGTGTAAACATTATTGTATGACGTCAGCGTCGTCACGTGCCTTTCTCATAGCGCTAATCTTAAGAATAAGTAAGTAAAAAATTTCGTTCGTCACTGTCTTGTGGGGCCCCTAAAAGTCGCGGGGCCCATAGGCAGTTGCCTACTCTGCCTAATGGGTAATCCGGCACTGGCCTATGATAACGTATACTCGGCTATAACGTACCGCAATGTACGGTCCCTTGCGATTCGTTACCGTATTGGATGGTATTAGATATAACGTATACCTCAGATATAGCCAGGACTTTTATGTAAACAAATATTTTCCGGAACGTAATGGTCGTGGACACCGTACAGTTAGGCTACTGTATAACGCGATCATAAAAAAATCATCAAAGTCATGTCACATGTGTAATCAGAAATTCGAAAAATTATACGGAAAATAGATAATTATAAATGATATTACTGATTGTCTTATGGGGATTCTTTGTCCCTGCAAAACGCAGCATTTTATGTTTTGATCGAGTTTCTTATTCGTAGTGACAGCCTAATGACATCGTGCGAGCGTCACCCACAGCGAACTCTAGGCCAGGTACACTCAACCGCTATTTCTATACAAAATATGCATAATCGATGGTCATTTTTGGAGAATTATAGGAGCACAGCTTAAAATGCACAGAACTTGTATCGATTAACATCGATTAAGGCTTACGTCATGCAGTAGCTCCACATGATGATGACGACAATGATGAAGAAGATGATGATGAAGATGAAGAAGAAGATGATGATAAAGATGAAGAAGAAGAAAAAGAAAAAGAATATGATGATGTGAATCATGTGATGGTGGTGATGATGATGATGATGATGACCTTGATGACGATGATGATGATGATGATGATGATGATGATGACAATGGTGATGGTGATGGTGATTATTATTATTATTATTATTATTATTATTATTATTATTATTATTATTATTTCTAGATGATTTATTAAACGCTATAACATAGCTAGAGCTAAAATCAAGAGCGATTTACAGATGTTCATAAGACGCGCGAAATAAGTGCGTCTTGAGGGCAGTCGCAAACGCCTCGAGGGATGTGATCGATGTCACTGAGGCGGGAAGAGAGTTACAGAGAATAGGGTTGCCGCGTGTCACGGATCTTTCCCCCAGCATCACCGACTTGGCCGGAGGAGGGACATAAAGGCGGATGATGATGATGAAGATGATGATGATGATGATGAAGATGATGATGATGTGATGGTGATTATGATGATAATGACCTTGATGATGACCTTGATGATGATTATGACGATCATTATGAAGGTCATAATCATCATCATCACCCACTAGACTGTCTACCGCCATGCACCACCGTCCAAATCGACTTGATGTTGATAATTGAAACACATGATAACGACGACGACGGCGGCGGCGGCGGCGGCGGCGGCAATGATAGCAGACATTAACGTAACTGTCATCATCGCCTACCTTGAATGACTGATTGAATTTGGCCGAGTTAGTTGTTCTACAGGTGTGTCCTGCCATGCAGCAGGGGATCGGAGGGCAGCGGGCGACAACCGTTCTCAGTTTGCCGTAGTTGGAAATATTCTCAGGGTTGATATAGCCCATTTTGTCGATGTGCAGAACCACAGGAACCGGTTGACATCCGGGTACCACGCCCGGCTCTCTACAGTACCAATCCATCCACTCCGAATTCTCTTCGGCCTCCTTAAGTTCTGGAAAACAGAATGATTCACTTTTACCGATTATAGGAAGTAAATTGGTGATGCCGGCGGCTTAGTGCGGGCATTTTTCGGGAAAAGTACGCGACTCAGAGGTTTTAAAATTGCGGGGGAAAGTGCGGTAATTTTCCATTTATGCTCCTACTTCACCTCGCATATATGCGAAAATTGCAGTTTAGCGAGGGCGTACGCGCAAAAATTGCGGGAGAATTGCGGCGTTTTCGGAAGCGTGCTCCACATTTTCTCGTAAAAAACGGTTGACGAGCAAAAAAGGAGAAAAAAAGGACATCCAAACAGCGCCCCCCGTTCCCCCGTACATCTACGTATATATGATCCATATCATCCAACATATCCAAAGTTTCTTAAAAAGTATCTTGTATCAAGATACTTTCTATTTGTATTTGTATCTTGATACTTTTGATATTATGTATCATTGATACATTTCTTTTCAGGCATCTGTATCTGTATCTAAGAAATATTTGAAAAGTATCTTTTACAACACTGTTAAAGAGGCGCTACATAAGTCCTTTGCTACATTACTTATAAAAAACGTGTTTCGTCCGGACCTTGTGTTGTTCCATCTTTAGAATTCCAAACGCACAGAGACGGCATGTAAACTTATTAGCGAAGTTTTTAACGGCATAAAATATTTGTAGGCCTAAAAACATTTTCTAATCAATGTGAACAATTTACTCTTATCTATTCGAAATCGTGGTTTGAGATCATGAGTAAGCCTAATGCGTTGAGGTCCTTGTATACAAGTGAATTGTTTATGCAACGGGCCGGTTGACGCAGTCTATAGAAGATAATACAAATCTCACAAAATTGTCAACTGTTTCGAAAACTTCTGGGAGGGCATTTTAAACGAATTAAAACCTTTACAAAATTATAAATTCTCCAAAAGAAGAGGAATTAAATAGTCCATTTGCGATTCACAGGGCCGCCGAGAGAAATTCCGGACCCCGGAACAAAAAAATTGCGGGCCCTTAAGAAAAATTTATCAAGTCTCCGAGAAATTTACCAAGTCTCCGAAAAACCTGACAAGCAAAAAAACGTTATAAACTCTCCAAAAACAGCCTGACAAGCAAAAAAACCTTATCGTCACCGGATCTGGGCCCCTGAAAACTCCTGGGCCCCGGTACAATGTACCGGCTGCACCCCCCTCTCCTCAGGCCTGGCGATTCATCTATAGACATCCCCACTTTAATTAGGTCACAGACTTCATGTATCCCTTATTTGTGAACTTGTACGAAAGCTGCCCCTTCCAAAAAAATTGGCTACTGTACACTGAATTTATCTGAGCAAACAAGATAGCGCATGCACGAAAGGAATTCGACAACACTGATATAACCACAGAAAGGAATACGGCAAGAACGGGAAAACCAACTCGGCGGTGGTAATACTGTTGCTTGATTACACCCACCTTTTGCTAAAGACTTTCACAGTTCTATGGCGGAAATGCTATCATGTTATCATGGATTTTTTTAAATGGAGGTGTTTCAAAGTTCAAACCTCTGGAATTTCCCTAAAACTAAATGTTCTATTTACTTCCTCTTTCAATTGTTATCTAGGTCACCGGTTCCAAGTTACTGAGTCAGCCAGTATCTGCCTGTACCCTGAATGACTGGGCCCTATAGGCCTAATAATGTTAGTTAAAGTGGTTTAGGTGGCTACCCTAGCCTGTGCGAAAACTCGGAGGTGTAAGCCTGGTCAGAAAACGGTCAAGATCAAAGAAGATCGAAGACAATGGGAGACAAGATCATGGGAGGGAAGATCGAAATAAAAGATCATGGGAGGGAAGATCAAAGGAGGGAAGGTCAAAAAGGAAAGCCCAGGTATTTGTTTACACCCCAACGGAGGGTTACATCCCCGGTTTTTGACAGACACCCCTGCCCCTACACCCCCTGCCAGGGTTGGTGTTGGCTATCACCCAAACAGACATATTATGTTTAAAGTAGTATGAAGCTGCTGTGAAGGACAGTGGTGTTATGATGCAGCTGTTTCGTACTGTGTATTATATGTTCAAATCAGAAATTTCACTTTGCAGATGATACAAAACCACTTAAAATCACATTATTATTATTATTATTATTATTATTATTATTATTATTATTATTATTATTATTATTATTATTATTATTATTATTATTATACGAAAAATAGGCCGTATAAGACTCAACACTGGACAGTGACATCCCCCGCAATTTTGGGACCCCCTGAACGCAAATTCCTGAAAAAAGCCGCCTGGGAAAGCCATGGCAGCGAAGATACGGAACACATTTCTCAGAAGGATCAAAAGCCTTTTGTCTTTTAAGTCTAGGATCGTTTTAGAAAAGAGAATCCTCGACTTCCCTTTTGTTTCGTGGATCTTAAATGTCAAAGACACGCCCTCTTAAAAAACGGGGATTTATAAGTTGTCTCTGTACAATATTCTGTCTATCATTTTCCGTCAATCAATCATAATTCGTCGTTCAGAGAACAAATTCATTGCATTCTGAGATACATGACAGGAATCTAACTAGGTTATTTAACCGAGCCCGAGGGCAACGCCTTCAGACTTTAGGCACGGGACAGGGGCGTAGCAGCAACGGGGGTATGTCGGTATATATAAATATATAACCCAAAATCAGACTACCTTAAAATTTTCAATGTGTTTTTAAGACTTTCAAAGTTTTTAACGATTTATACCCCCCAATCAATCACATTACCCCCATCAAATTCCTGGCTACGCCCCTGGCACTGGATTGGATAAACACGGATTGGACATCGGTGCCAGGAACTGCACTCAACAATTCCACTCAAGAGACAAACCATTTTTCATCTGAAGAGTAAGATAAGAGACCGGCGTGGGGTGGGGGGGTGGGGGGCTGTCGATTCCTCTGGCCCTTCCCTGGCAGCCATCAATGGCTTCTGAGCTAGAATGCCGACGTTGTGGGACCTATGAATTTAGCTATTTGATCCTATCTTGAACTTTTAGATAACAATGGCACTAAGCACTAAGCTTAGATTCGAGCGACTTTGTTTAGGGTTAAATAACGCAACACCGCCCCTTGTATTTGTTAACTTCTAGTCTGCTATTATGCATTTAAAACACGGATGTCAATAGGTCACTCAAAATGACCCATGACGCATCTGACACATCGAATATTTGGAGACCAGGGGCGTAGCCAGAAATTTAATTATTTTGGGTGGGGAGGAGTACATATTTATATATACCGATATAACCCCTGTCGCTAACTCCCCTGTTGGTGACCCCCATTTGACCCATCACCCATACAGCGGCGTAGCGAGGGGACAGTGGGGGCGAACCGCCCCGGACGGCACTTGCCCTAGGAACGGCATTTTCGAGATTTTTAAATTTCTGAATTTTTTACTGCTATGATGCGATAAGGTTTTTTGCTTGTCGGAAAATTTAGGGAAGTTGATAACGTTTTTTTCAGGAAATTTTAGAGGCGGCACTTTTTTCTCGCCCCGGGCGGCACTTTGCCTCGCTTCGCCACTGCACCCATCGACCCATTGCATGCCATCTCCGCCGTTCGAAATTCTATAACTTTAAAATCCATCGGCCAGACAAAATACATGACAGGGTCCGGGATATACTCAGTCATTTTGGAAGTTAAAATGCATGTCGAACATGACGTTAGTGACGCTAATGACGTTAGTGAAATAGTCAAATATGAATCTGGCCAACCATTGTTTATTCTAGCCCCCTTGACATTGGGGGGGATTTTGAAATGTTTGGGGGACAAGGTTTGAGTTTCCACACGTTTGGGGGGATTTCCATTCTCCCAGCCAACGTCTAAAAAATTGGTGAGGGGGGAATTTCCAAACTTGGGGGGATTCCTCCCCTAAGAAGGCCTAGAATAAACACTGTGGCCAACCATTTGACTACTGTACCAAGTGTTTTATCCAGACTCCAGGCCTTTGAGGGGGATTTGAGGTTTTCGGTGTGAGAATAGATTTGGTTGGAGGGGGAAAGGCACAGTTCAATGCAAAATTTGTGTAAGTGACGATTGTAAGCTGTATAAGTCCTATCTTTTTCTCTAACAGTGCAGTTTGCGAAAGAGTTAAGCACCCATCTATAAAATCATTATAAAGTACTTTGTGATTAAATATTTCATAAACTTACAGCGACAGGTATAGTCGGGCTACTTTAAGTATAAAAGAAATTGTCATAAAAGTTGGCCCTTCGTGGGCAAAATGTGCGGCCCTACGTGGTAGAAATGTGTGGCTTTTTCGTGCGAAGAATTTGCTGACCCCCCTGAGATTTATCATTTTTATACCTGCCGGAACAGGCTCGTCGAGCTTGTCAGATTCTGCGTTCGTCGTGTTTTGGGCCTTCTTCTTCTCCTCCTCCTCCTCCTTCGAAATTCCTTTTGGTTTCTTCTGTCCCTGAATTCCTTTTGAATGATTCTTTGTGACTTTTTGGCTTTTAGGAATTCTAGTGGATCGGCTGAAATCCGAGACAGGCCGATAGAGAACGCGGTAGTCGAAGACAGTGGTATCAGACAAGGACTACAACATGAAGACATTCAATTAAGTATTTATTAGTGTTTGAACAATTAAATAGCGCAAAATTCTCATCAAGTAACTGAGGGAATCGCATAGTTATAATCAGAAATGTCTGTCGCCATGTTGCTTCGACATAATATTTTCTAGGTCAAATACTTATCTACGGACGTTAATTAGTTCTTTTGTTTTGTTTACAAGCATGACTTATTTTCTTGCATAGGAGATAACCAGCAATGAAGACTTTTTTGAAGAAATTTTACATTTGAAAATCGAATAAGGCGGACATTTTTTCCAGATTGTCAAATTCCATTTGCTCAATAGTTATATATGGACTATTTATGACCTTCATTCCGGCTCAAAACTAGACACCGAATGAAATGGAATAGGCGATGTCGTTAATTAATGGAAATTTTACATCTACATGTGCAAATGTTGTGAGAATCTAAGTTACTAGTTTGGTCAGACATTCATCTTTACGTCTAAGATTAGATAAGTAAATTGGGCGGCTTATACTCACGGACATGCTATTAAGAAATCTTTGCTTATACTGTAGCTGGGGTCAGGGATATTTCAAGGATTGTGAATTTGGGGGGAGGTGTCGACCTCAAATTGGGGGGGTGTCCGGAGCTAATTAGTATGCATTTTGTATGCATACCATTGTCACATAACCAAAATTTGGGGGGTGTCGACCTCAAATTGGGGTGTTGAGGGTGTTAGGGGTGTTAGGGGTGTAAAAACATCCCTGGCTGGAGTTCCTTGCAATTGCGCGTGGTATTAATTATCGAACAGCTCAAATTCTATTCAACTAAAGTGATTGATTACCCGTTATCCATTGGAATTATTTTTAAAATTTTAACTTTTATGCCTATTTCATAGTCTGTCTGGCAGAGCCGTAGCTAGATGAGGGCAGGGAGGGGCAAGCTGCTTCGGGTGCCGTCCTACGGCGGGGGAGAGGGCAGAGGAAGTCATGTTTATAACAAGTAACGACTAACGAGTTAATCGCCCGTCGAAGCTACTTGCAAGTATGACAAAAACAAACAAGGGTCATCGCCCGCTTTCTGCAATACTTTACCCCTCCTGGGCCCTCCAGCGTCGTGATAAGTAAAAAAGTGGTCATCGCCGATTTTTCAGTTTTTAAAACTGTTGGGGGCGAACAATTTATACTTTTCCCCTGGCGGCGCCAAATACTCTAGCTACGGCTCTGCCTATATTCTCCCTATTTTGTCTGTTGATGGCGCCTCTACTGGGGCTAACCGATTGTAGAACTGAGCAGGGTGCGATTTGTGACCTGGAGCAGTGGGGAGGGAGAATATGTCGAGCTTGAGGGGATGTAGTTGTTGGAAACTGTAGCAGTGGGGGGTGTAGTGGTGGGGATGTAGCAGTAGGGGATGCAGTTGGGCAGTGGGGAAGATCCCCCCCAAATCGCGCCCTGGAACTGAGCGGGCAAAATTTGCAAAAATCCGATGCTGAATATGTCGGACATCAAGAGGAGACCGTAGTAAAGTGTGAAACCACAAATTTGTCAGTCCTGTACCGTTAGATAACTACTGTACAGAGCGATCCAGTATATATATATATATATATATATATATATATATATATATATATATATATATATATATATATATATATATATAGCCTACATTCAGTTGAATTGGTGCCAAACAAGCGCTTTCCGCCAGGCGGTGCCAAGAGGCAGGTTATCTAATCTATTGCACTGGCATCTTGTTTGACTCTTGTTAGTCTTGCAGCAGACAGCAGCACAGTCCTTCACGATTGAGCTTATGCGATGCAATGCAACGGAATATTTAAACAGCACCTCTCAGTGGCGTAGCTAGGATTGCGAAATAGCAGTGGCGGTTCAAAGTGGAGGATGAGTGGGGATGCATCTCACCACCGGACTTTTTTGGCGTGTGAAACCTATTTTGGGTAGAAGTCTAGTAAAGCTACAGAGAAAAGTGAAAAAACTGCGGATGACCTTTTTTGCTTACTAACCTATTTTTTGGTAAAAATGTAGTAAAATTAGGGATAAAATTCCCTCTTGTCAGCCTTTTTCGGTAAAGTTTATTGATTTTTTTCCTTCCATTTTCACTCCCCCACCACCAACTTCATATGAATTCATTTCATCCCCCACCAAGAAATCCTGGAACCGCCACTGCGGAATAGGAAGGCTCATCGACATTTTTCGGTCGAAAGTCTCCGACGAGAAAAAAAACAGGCCTTAAAAAATGGTCGTCAAGGAATGTTCTTCTATCTCCCCCCCCCAAAATCCCAACGGTTTTGCGCAAATCCCACTACCGATAACAGGCACAATAGGGAGCCCGCTCTACTCTACCCTCCTCCCCGCCGTGCCTTTCCCTGGCTACGCCAATGGCGCATCTTTTGAAGAATCACTCGGAATCGCTCCAAACCAGTGTTTAATCTAGGCCGTTTCCGAGGGGGGATTGCCTTTTTTCCCCTGGAAATTTCAAATTCCCCCCGGAAATTTTGGAATACTACACGGGCTAACAGCGGCCCCTAGCAGAATCCCCCCGGCTTTGTCAGTTCCCCCCCCCCCCGCGGAGTCCAGGAGTCTAGATCAAACACTGCTCCAAGCTCAGTCCAATCGGAAATTCGTCCAACTATAGATTAAGCCTAACAGTCCAAAAGAAATAGCCCCACACCCTGGCGACCCTCGGGAAGTTATCCTCGAAATCCTCCGGTTCCAGCTCCGTTCTCCTCTCGCCCTCGATCTTCGCTCTTACGGCGCAAGAGCCGACGACGACGACGACGACGACGAAGAAACAGAAGACGCGCCCGATGTAGCGGCAGTTCTTCGGCGCGTCGCTCGCCGGGCAGCGGGGCTCTCTCGACGCAGTAGATGCTATCATCGGCGCATCATCGGCGGCGGAATGTGTCTCCGAACGCCGTCTGGCGGCGTGGTGATTCGTAATAACTCCGCGGTCGGTTCCGGGCGCGCCGCGCTCCGACAGACGACAGCGGCGGTCACCGGACGACGCTTTGGTCGGCGAATCGCGTCTATTAGACGCCGCCGAATCAGTTGTTGCGCACGGATCGGTATCGTCGTACAATCGTGTTCTCCTCCGAGACTTCCTGAGTTCTCTCGGAAGTCGCTTCGCCGTGGTTCTTTTCCAGTCGACTGGAAAACTGTCGTCAGTTCCTTGCATGATCGAAGGATCTATTTCAACAGACGCGGACGTCTGCTGCACCCGAATATGCAGAAGGTGTTGTGTCGACTGACGTCATTTTCGAGTCTTCTGTTGTCTTGTGGTCCACGATTGCATGTCTAAAAATTAAACTATATGCATGTGATATCAAGCGCCGTCAAACATCTATTCTCTTTCTTTTGTTCAATTTCTTCTGTTCACTTTTTCAACACAGGAAGAATCCTACTAAACCATTTAAAATCCTTGTTTATTATTATTATTATTATTATTATTATTATTATTATTATTATTATTATTATTATTATTATTATTATTATTATTATTAATTATTATTATTATTATTATTATTATTATTAAATTTGAATACGCTGGCTGGTGGGGCTAAACGCCGATATATATGTTACAGTAAAAGTGTGAATTCAGCGAATGTTGACATTGCCTGAAATTTTTCGGCAATGTCGACATAAGCCGTTTCACTCGGGCAATGTCGACATTGACTGAAATTGTTAGGCATTGTTTAACAATGCCTGACTTTCACACAGGCAGTAGGCTACTGTAATGCCTCCTAAGCCACATTGATTCACGCTACAGCTGGTAATGCACAATTTACAAAAAATCATATTCTTGTCGTAGAAAAGAATTCCTCGCGACTTTAACCACGAAAATCATGCGACATTTTCAGAGGGAATTATTCTGCCAAGAAAATCCTCCGATAAGATTTCTCCGAAATACACAACCCTAGGAGCGAGGCGCAGTCTTGGTTTCTCGGCGTTTTCCCGTTTGTGTATAATACAGATATACCAGTCGTGGCTTAAATTATCAACTATCGTTTATCGTTGCCTGCTCGGGACAGGACCGAACTATCTGTCCAACGAGTTGCGCAGCGTCTCGGATCTGGAAGGACGGAGACGACTGAGATCCGCTACCAGAGCTCAGGGCCGCCGAGAGAAGTTCCGGGCCCCCGGTACAAAAAAATTGTGACGGGTCCCAGAAAAAGATTTATCAACATCAACTCTCCGAAAAACCTGACGAATAAAAAAACCTTGGGTTATCGCCTCTCCAAAAAGAGTCTGACAAGCAAAAAAAAACTTATCGGGCACGGGCCCCTGTGGGCTCTGTGGGCCCCGGAACAATGTACCGGCTGCACCCCCTTTCCTCAGGCCTGCCAGAGCTACACTACTCGTCCCTAGGACGCGTCTCGTCACATGTCGGCAATCGTGCTTTCCCGGTAGCTGCTGAGCGCGCCTGGAATTCACGTCCCGCTGGCATCCAAGAGTCTTTCTCCATCACTCGACACATTCAAGAAACGTCTCAAATCTTGGCTTTTCAGAACTATAGTTATTTAGTTAAATTATAAACTTAATTAGTTAGTTACTTAATTAATTTGTTATTTGATTTTAATTTTTATCTTTTGCTAGTATAAGTTAGTTAAGTATTCTTTTTGCATAATTATGTATCTCAAATTATGATGTTGGTTTTGAGAGATAAATAAATTGATTGATAGATTGATTGAAAAAAAGTTATTTAGTTAGGCCTATGTAGGCCTAATGTGTTCGCGCAGTCTTTCGACTAGTCACCACAATAATCTTGGCTTTATTTACTTACTTACTTACTTACTTACACCGTGTCTTCCTTGATTGACAGACCATTATAGTGATAAGCTGCTAAGTTCTCAGTGGTCCCGGTTAATGGCGGTGATCTCCGGTTTCACTGGTAAGCAGCGACTCTGATGGCTTTTGCCATTAGGCTATAGAATGGCCGGTCACGCTCCACTCTCCAGAACATTTTGCTACTACTCAGTTATCAGAATAGACCTACAGGCGATGAGCAACTTAGTTGGTCGCCGGGGAGGCGCAATTACTGGGCCGTGGTTCTGACCACGACTTTATTCTAACAGTGGCGCAGCTAGGACTACGGAATAGGGGGGTGCACATCGATATCTTCTGGTAAACAAGTCGAGAATCAAAAAAGATTGTCAAGGATTTCTTAGGTCATGTCACCTACCCCCACCAATTTTTTAACGGTTTGTGCGCAAATTCCAAGACCGGTCTCAACCAGGAAAGGGTCCCGTGCCCTCCCCTGGCTACGCCTACGGGTTATGGACCAGTCACCCATCCAAGTGCAACCCGCGCTCAAAGCTCTACTATCGAACTCTAGGACGACGTAATGAGAGACAATGAGCACGTAAGACCTTTTAGAAGTGAAATGTCTATTTAGTATCTTTCTTTATTTTATTCGGTACTCGATTAAATATCGAAAGATTCGAAGCTTCGATTCGATCTAATTGACTTCTAAAGCGCAAAAGTTTTTCTTTACTTCTCTTTTCTTTACTTCTCTTCCACGCAGTGCTTTTCAGGCTACTTCCCAGGAGTTTGCGCTCGGGTGGTCCCATAATTGCAGGTGGGTGTCAATGTTCAGTGTTTCGTCTAGACTCATTGGACCCAGTGGGGATAGAAATGGGCGGGGTAGGTAGCGGGGGTTCGATGTCTGGTCCCCGGGAAAAAAGAAAAATGTAAGTTAAAAAGTATGATTTCTGATGTCATCTCTTCCGTTTTCATACGGTCCATTCTAATTTTTGTGGAGTCATTCATAGTGACTCAAGACTGAAGTTTCAATTTCCAGAGGCGAATTTCCCCCTTTAGAATTCTAAATGAATAGCTTAAGATCGGTCTGTTTTGGTGATAGCCAATACCACCCATGGAAAAGGGTGTAGGGCAGGGGTGTCTGTCACAAACCGGGGGCGTATCCTTCCCGCCGGGGGTGCAGGAAAATCCCTGGTCCTTTTTTCAGCGGAGAACGCATGGGAACGGTGTCCCACATCATTTCTGCTAGATTCGTTTATATATAGTGATATGCAATTTGATCACTTGATGAGCAAAAATGGTCATCACCACTAAAAATATAAAACATTTCGAAAAGTTTGAAACTTTTTAGGGGCCCGTAGGACTTCTTCTCGACTGCCCTGGAAATGCGTTCCCAACCTGGTTTTTTCCTAGAAAAAAGCACTGCTCCCACGAAACCGTATTCTTTCTCTCAGCTCAACTCTCCGCTCGTCAGTATATAACAGTATAACTTTATAAATCGACTAAACTCTTTGACTAAACGTAGCATCGTGACTCGCACTGGTTTTCTTCGTGCTAGGGTGTCACAGCTGGTTTCCCGCCCACGGAAATTGGCAATGAGCCACAAACCGCAGTTCGCCGCGTGGAAAAAACATGTAGACGGAATATCTAGATTACACAGATCCTTTTTTGTAACGTTCAAAGTTCACATACGCAGACAGAGTTCTTTCTAGATGAAACTTGACCCAAGAATCGCACCACTAAATGCTCCTTATCAGGGCCTCCTAACATACAGTATAATAGGTAAGCTTACTCGGAGATTTTAATGGGTTTCACTGTTTTCAGGAAGTAGTAGCGGTGTTTTGGTTTCTATATAAGGACTAGGCATTTATCGTTTGAATAGCATACACTTAAGTTCCAAACCCAAAATTTCGTTTATCCTGTCATCAGTAAATTTCCCTTAAATCGGTAGTTTCTACAACAGGAATAGGCCCTACTTCAGGCACATGATGTAGTGCTACAACACTCTTTAGTCTTTAAAAGGCGTGCAAATTAAGCGATCGCTTGAATTTGACTGAGTGCCTCCTGCGTGTTCTCTGAAATTGAGAGCCTTTTTCAACGATCTTGGCCTGAGGTTCGGATTTTACGAGCGCCGGAGATGTACAGCGCTCACCTTCGACCGCCACCGAAATACAGCTTAACATTGCCCAGACGTTCGCTTATCGTCGAGTTGCGCAACCCATTATGGTATCCGCCATAAAGAAACAAACAGAACTGGCTTCAAGATAGGTCTCACAAGCGAACTATATAGACTGCAAGTAGAGAAAACATCTTAGGAAAAAATTAACCCCTTAACCGTGTATTTAACTGTAACTCAATGCAAAATGGACGGATATATCCGGGATTCCCAGTTAAGGGGTTAAAGAGTTTAACATGTTCTCTATGAAACTGCGTTTGGACTAACGAGTTTTCATCCGGTTCCAGTGGCGGTTCCACTTGGGGGGATGAGTGGGGATGCATCCCCACCCACCGGGCTTCCGGAAATTTTTTTCAGTTGTGAAAAACCTATTTTTGTATTTTTTAGCTAAAATTCTAGTAAAACTACGGAGAAAACTGCGGATGACCTTTTTTGTTTCTCAGTCTATTTTTTTATAAAAGTGTAGTAAAATTAGGGGGAATTCTCCTTTTGTCAGCCTTTTTCGGCAAAGTCTATTGATTTTTTCCTTCTCTTTTCATCCCACCACCAACTTCCTATGAATTCATTTCATCCCCCGCCAAGAAATCCTGGATCCGCCCCTGTCCGGTTATGCCTGGTAAGCTAAAGACAGTGGCTAAGCAGCCAGAGTTTCTGGCGTAGCGAATCAAAATGAATCCCATGGGAAAATGAATCCCCCTCATTATTACACGTAGAATAACGAACCACACCTCATTGTTATACGCATAATAATTATGATTCCTTGTAATATGAGTTCTACTCTCCGTATGCTACTTCGATAGTAAAACAGACGAAAAGTTAAGGTGCGGGATAATGAGACGTCTTTGGGCAAACAAGGGTAAACAAACGAGATGTACAGGGTGGCGCAAAAAACCGGACTAGTCACATTTAGGTTTGCATTTAATACAGTCCGCTTTTCTGCGCCACCCTGTATAAGTTCAGGACAAGATAAAGTACTGCAGCGTAATGATATAATAAATACTGTGTAATGATAATTAATAATGTGTAATGATAATTAATAATATTCTGTGTCTTCGTGTTACCGACGCAACGGCAGGTGAACGGAGCTGACTGCGGCGTCCATGCACAGTTAGTTACAGTGGCGTAACCAGACTCAAAATGTAACCCGGGCAGCTGACCAAGGGGCTGTCCATAAATTATGTAAACAATTTCTTGGCGAATTTTGACCACTCCCCCTGTCAACGCCTGTCAAACTTTTCAAATCCCTCCCTATTTTTGTTCACGTACTTTATGGTCAACCCCAACTCAGCAAAAATCATTTGTTAAAAATTTAGCATGAGGAATTTAACAATAGGCATCAATCGGTCAATTAACTTTGAGGAAGTTCAACTTTCACATATGCAGGTCTGACAGGTCATAAGGATCACAAAGCGACATAAACATAACCAAATTAATAGATAATTAATAGATAAAGATGACTAACTAATTGCTGATAAGCGAAACTACCATGAAGTCAAAGCAATATGCAGCGTGTCTGATCACAGTTGCTCTTGAATTTATCAAACGACACTATCAAGCTGCTGTACCAAATTTCGTTCGATTGATATTAACGCAAGAGAGGCGACAACCTCTTGCTCCGATGGTATTATGCAAAAGAATTTTAGGAGACAGTGGAGCTTGACCTCTCGTGTCAAGAAGATCAATTCCAAAGAAGCCGCCACTTTGCTTCTAAGACCGATATTCCGAACACATTCGTAACACGCGCAAGTCAAATATACTTCAGCTATCTGCTATCCCCGCATTCCTGCAATCACTGCCTATCAGTCACCAACCTATAAATCTTCAGCGTCTGCGACGCCCGTGCGTCATACGCCTAAATTACCACCTTAGAGTTTCAGAGTCTAATTCAGTAGAGCGTATATCCTATATATTCAGTATCCTCGCGGGCCATTTCACTCCCCGCGGCGGGCCAGATTTGGTCCGCGGGCCGCCATTTGAATACCTCTGTAACAGAAAGCAAATAAACAGCAGCAGACGGATAGAATATTATCATCTCTTGTATTCTGAGGCCGAGATGAGAGAGAGAGAGAGAGAGAGAGAGAGAGAGACAGAGAGACAGAGAGAGAGAGAGAGACAGAGATAGAAAGAGAGAGAGAGAGACAGAGATAGCAGATAGGCAGATAGGCAGATAGGCAGATAGGCAATTGACAAGAGAACACACTGTTTATCTATCTGTTAACCTCTTTTCTTCTGTCGTGTTCTACATAACCGCTCTCGAATTGATTAATGGATTTCAAACAATTGACGCAAATTCTGACCACGATTAGTCAACTGACAGAAATTTCTTTTCTCCGCAGAAATTTTAACGTACAGCAGCAGCAACAACAACAGCAACAGCGACAACAGCAACAACAACAACAGCAACAACAACAATAACAGGCCTAATAATAATAATAATAATAATAATAATAATAATAATAATAATAATAATAATAATAATAATAATAATAATAACGTGAATTTTGCAAGTTGTTTAGAAGGCTATGATAACCTGTGTGTGAAACCACTATAATTACTCTCAATATTTAATAGACCATTTCTCCGGAATAACTTTTGAATCCATTTATTGATTCAACTGTTAATGCCCTTTCGTTCAAACTGTTTCATTTGTCCACAGCCCTTGTATATTACTCGTAATAAAGTTACTCTAAAAAACTCTACGACCTTGAATACTTTTAAAGAGAGACTTAAAACAGGGTTATATCGCACGAGTTATTTGTAACCATTTGTAATAACTTTTGACGCAGTTCGTTTGGACGAGTTACCACATTAATCAAACTGTACATTGATAATAATAATAATAATAATAATAATAATAATAATAATAATAATAATAATAATAATAATAATAATAATAATAATAATAATAATAATAATAATAATAATAATAATAATAATAATAATAATAATAAAGTTTCTCTTTGTTGTCCCACTCTCTTTTTGTGGAATTTGCACTTGTGGCCTCCTGAGTTGCTAAATTATACAGTTGCTATAGGCCTACTGTACTATCAAATTAAATTGAACCTCGACGGTGAAAAATCAATTATTACCTGTACGACCTGTGTACCTGTAGACGTACTTGGTTTAATCGTTCCAGTTTTTACGATTATTGCGATAAAATCGTCTGGCTACGTTTCGTCTTTCACGTTGGTGCATGATATAATATTATTCGAGGTTTTCTGTAGCTTCAAATGGAAACTGCAAGAGTTAAAATTCCTTTAGCGTCACATTTATAAAATCTAATATTTGAATCGTTTACGATCGACTTTCGAAGCGAGGCAAAATTTAATTCCACACTTCGAGAACAGTTCTTCTCCCACTTTCTTCTCTCGACCGAGTAAATCCATAGTCGTTATTATGTCAGATCAAGTAATTCGAGACAATACTATATTAAACTCATCGGTTTATTAATATCAAGCGTCCCTCGTATTTCCTGAAGAAGGAGAAAAACGTGAAGCAACAGAACGTGAAGAACCAGACCCGATCTGCAGCAGTAGAATGTACGCAACGCTGACGCCAAGTAAACTGAATGTCTTCTTGTTATATCGTCTGGACCAGATAGTAAGGTTGAGAGACGCGGACAGAGATAAGCGGAGGAGGAGGAGGAGGAGGAGGAGGAGCAATAGGAAGAGGAGGAAAGCGTCTAAGACACGCGACCCGGTGTTTTAGTGGCAGCCATTTTGTGCTTTTCTTGTAGGCTTATGAGCGCTTATCACAGGAACGGAACTTTAAATGTTCGGGGCGGCACGAAGAGATAAGTCTGGAACTGTGTGTGTGTGTGAGAGAGAGAGAGAGAGAGAGAGAGAGAGAGAGAGAGAGAGAGAGAGAGAGAGAGAGAGAGAGAGAGAGAGAGAGCAAACGAACTCAACAGCAGCAGCAGACTGTCATTGCCACTTTCATCATCATTAACTTCTTCAGTCGAAAATAGCCTATAGGCCTACTCGGTTAAACCGATAATAACGTCATTTCATGTTCAAACCCCAAACGGCAGCTTTATATTATATTGTATCTTTCGAGCCTCAGAGCTAAGACATCTGTAAACATTTTCAAAGGCAACCTTGTCTGCAAGATGCAAGATGCAATATCTTCCATCTTAATGACGTCACTCGAAAGTGATTCAAAGAAAAGACTATTCGTCACTGCCTGGCTCCCTCCAGTGGATCGTATCCTGGTGTTTATATCCAGGTCTGCCATTGCCAACTCAATAAGCCTAAAAGTCTATAGAAGGGACACGCAAAAATCAGCCAAACTGCGTCACAGACTTCATGCGCAAATGTTTCATGCCCTCGACATACATTAAGTCATGCTCTCTTAACCAGATATCCTGGACCATATCAGTAACAATTCTGCATGAAAAAACTAGTTTACCAACTTGTCTACCGGTATTTTTAGCAGACTTAACAGATCAGCTGTGCAGACGACGTCGCAAGTGTAACTCAAGATTCTAATATAAGCCCTATAACTCCGATATACACTCTATTAACTAATTAAGTTTTTTTTGTTTTGTAAACAACAGGATGTTGTTGAGAAATAAACTGACTTGATTGATTGACTTGATTGATGATGTAATGTTCGCTCCCACACGACTGCCACAATATAATAATAATAATAATAATAATAATAATAATAATAATAATAATAATAATCGTAGTTTTGTAAAGCGCTCTTGTATTTGGCCACTTTTTCCATGCTTATTGCGCTATAGAAATCGTCTAGCTAATAATAATAATAATAATAATAATAATAATAATAATAATAATAATAATAATAATAATAATAATAATAATAATACAGTAAAGTTTAAAGTGGTTCAGTAGGGTTTGCCCTGTGTGAGAACCACTATGTTTCACCCATCCATTCATTCGCAGCATGGTCTTGCTGTATAATCTAATTCTTTGCCCTCTTGCCATAATATATATAGTATAGGTTTGTTCGTGTCTTCTCATTCTTCATCTTCTTGTCTTTGCATCTACACATAACAATACTTTGCAAGTTTGCAGTCGTTGTAGGCTATTACAACGTCATAAATGCCTCGTTCAGTTCCTGTATAACTTCCACAATACTTTATCTACAGTCTAATGGCTGTGCAAGCCCAATCCAGTATCCTATAAGTACTTAAAGTTTATTTTAAGGCATTTACACAAGGACAGTAGTCATTATACCATCTTCTCGTCCAATTCGTATCCGCTTTCCTATCTTGCACGAAAGCGTTTATCTCATATGAGACACGTGTTTCCTTTCGGAAATCGGCTGAAAACATCAAACTTAATTAATTGTCATTAATTTTTTCGCAGCTCCTCTGTTCTGTCAGGTCTGGTTATAACGGCTAATTTGCATTTCAAGTGAACTCGCGTTTCATCTCAATTATAAATATCTTTCCGCTTGGATCTTAGAACCAGTCGGTCCATCAAAAGGAACGTGTCCGTTGCGATTTCTCGTCTTTCGTTTGTATACGTCAAACTGTTCCGTCACTTTCAATGCGTTCTTGTATTCATTGGAAACCGACTGATGCTAGTTTAGGTAATGAATTCAACCCATTTCGTTTAGATAATGCTATGCCACTGTATCTTTTCACTAATTAGATCGAGTTTCCTCAGTCTGCGGGCGTCGGGAGTTATTTCTAAGACCTTAAAATGCGATAATTTGTAGCGATCTGTAAACTGTCACATCGTTAAATGAGAGAAAGGTTGTGGACAATTTATTAAGAAGATTACACGACTGATTATTTCGTCAGGTATAGATTAGCCTACGTCAGTCTGGTCAATTCATTCGACAAAGACAGAAGCACTGTTCCAGCGGCGTAGCCAGGATTTCCGGAATGGGTGGTGGTGGTGGTGGTTTTTTGGTTTTGACCGTGACCAACTTTGGAACAATCCTGACAAGCAAAAAGTTACACTACACCCTTTGAACTACGCATATTTAGTAAATAAAGGCCCCTGCAAATTTAGGACCACTTATGGACCTGCAATGCTATAACATCAGAAGCATAGCACGAGTCTACACAGACAGTTCACTTTATGAAAGGTTTGATAAGTTAGTATGTGCGATCAGCATGGAATCTGTAGGGGAACAAGGTGACTGTATTCTATGCCTACATCTAAGAGTCAGACGACTACGGCAGGAGAGAACTTTTAATTGTTTCATTGTTCTAAATAAGTTATTTAAATAAGACTTAGTTAATGACAGCGTTAAACTTCCCCAAGTGGGGGAATATGTTATATATAATATGTATAACAATATATACCCCTTCCAAATTTATACCTCCCCCAAATCAAATTCCTGGCTGAACACGTGGTGAATACTGCCAATTAGGTCTACTGTACTGTCAAATCTATAATGTTGCCAATTATCCAGTTATATAACTAGCTATATTCGCCAAAGGCCACGGCAGCTGGGGTTGAAATACATTGGGGCATTAGATTTGTTTATTTAGCCACCGCACGCGCATATCATAAAGCGATGCTATGACCTTCTATGATTCCGAGTGCATGCTCCCGCATCAAAGAGATTCTAATGTACATGTAAGTCTCTTTTTATTAAGTCTATTAATGTCGACTCGGCAAACTTCAATATTTTTCTAATATATTTATTCATAGTTCGTGAAGTACTTAAGTCAAAAGTAGTCTATAAGAAACCCGGACTTGCAAAGCACTCAACTGTAAAGCAGTGATTGATTCAATCGCAGCAGAGAAAAATACCCTTCTGGAAAAATAGGCGTTCTATCAGTGGCGTAGCCAGGATTTTCGGAAGGGGGGGTTGGTTTTGACTTTTGGCCGAAACCAACTTTCGAAAAATCTTGACGAGCAAAAAACGTCATCCTATGTCTTTCCTTCTAAAATTCAGGTGCTGACAAGCAAAAAAGATCGTGACGCCTATGGCGCTTTAAAAATTTTGGTCAGCAGCCTTAAGAGGGGGTTTTGACCCTCAAAACCGCGTCTGAAATTAAAAATGCATGGAAACACATAAAAATTTATTTTTTTTCGTCGGCGCCCAAGGGGGTTTTTAACCCCAACCCCCCTTGGCTACGCCACTGCGTTCTATACTCTATAGCGATATAACTATGAGTAAAAAACAAAATGCGAAGAGTTTGCAAACGATTACGCACAAGAGTAGACCCCATACATATACTACAGTATGTGTCCGGAAAAAGGGAACCCTAAAGATATCGCAATAACTATACATCGAACTCAGCGCCGATCTAGACAACATTTTTGACACATAGAGTAACATCTATTTGTGTCTTTAGCGCAAAATTTCGTTAGAATCCGAGTACTCGTTTCAGCGGTTTGTTACTGTTGCGGTCAGCTGCCACTGAATACAGTGGCGGCTCCAAATTGAGTGCATGGCCCCAGTGGCCCTCCCAGTTACCCAGTTGGGGCCCTAAAAATGCATTAAACAACAAATGGTTGGCATGATTAGAAGTTGCCACCCCAACGGCCCCCATTACAAATTAGATGACTTGAATACAGTTTTCAGCATGTTTATTTAATGGCTGACGTAAGTTTCTACGTCGTTGAGTGTGCGTTGACAAACAAGCAAAATGTTTTCAAATGAAGATCATACGCAATTTAAATTTAATTTTATATTGTAATCGAAATGAAGTCTGGAATAAAAAAATAGGTAATTGACATTGTTTTTCATAATAATATTAAAGGGTTCCCTTTTTCCGAGCACAGTTGTACACGCATGCATACTATATGGCCCTATCATCGCGATAAGCTGTAGAAATTGCAGTCCGTAGGAACTAGCTTCAACCTTGAAGCAGATAATGTTGGTACCCATATTCAAGGCATCTAATTAATAACAGATTTTCAGACTGGCGACCCATTAGTCAACAGGAGACTCTTCACGTGATGAAGAGGCGTAGTGGAGATGGGTAGAATAATGGCGCCACCTGTGCAAATACTTTAGGGGCTATCCATTAATTATGTCAACAATTTTTGGGCAATTTTTGACCCCATCCTCCCCTTGTCAACAACTGTCAACTTTCAGTTAACCCCATAATTACGTCAAAAACTTTTGACCCCCTAAGATCAATGACCGGTCCCAATAACAAGGTTAATATTTTTTGCGGTAATGACCATTTTTTCCATTTTATCCTAATCGAGTGTCAAAATGTGGTGGTGATGACCTTTTTTGCCATGCTTTTTTCCATTTTAATAAGTAATATTCCATGAAATTTCCTATTTTTGATTATTTGTAAAAAGTGAAATTGTTGACGTCAACTTCTCTTGACCCCCCTCCCCTCTGTCAACAACTGTCAAACTTTTTCAAACCCCTCCCTCCTAAATTGTTGACGTAATTAATGGACAGCCTCTTATGGAGAATTGCGCCACTCGAAGTTTCTGGACATTTAAGAAATTGAAAGGCGGTTTTGTTTTTATTAAGAAGAAGTATTTTTTTTTTCAACACAAGACCCCAAAATCGCACCTCTTCCCTAGCATGGGAAGAAAAGTTTTGGATTTTTAGCTGTACGGCCAGTGTTTAATCTAGACTCTGGGCTCCGGGGGGAACTGACAAAGCCGGGGAAATTCTGCTAGGGTGCTGCTGTTAGTTAATGTAGTATGCCAAAATTTCCGGAGGAATTTGAAATTTTCGGGGGGAAGGGCAATTCCCTCGGAAACGGCCTAGATGAAACCCTGTACGCCGAAAATTTTCGAGTGCATGGGGTTCGTTCAACGTCTACTGCTGTTTTGAAAGATATAAAGCTGGAACCAAGCCAGATGGAACATTTGGCTTCATACTTTAAAAACTCTTTATAAACAGGGCGTAGCGACGAGGGGGTATATCGGTATATAACCTCCCCCCAAAAAAAAATCAAACTACCTTAAATTTTTAATGCGTTTTTAAAGATTTTCAAAGTTTTTAAAGATTTATACCCTCCCCAAATCACATTATACCCACCCCTCCCCAATTCAAATTCCTGGCTACGCCTCTGTCCATAAACTTAAATAATTTCGAATAATTCGAAATCCTGCAGGACAGGTTTTTTCTCCTGGCAGGAATTAGACATAAGTCACCCTTCTTTATCTGAAGGTTAATAGGTTATTCACCAGACATTAATTGTATTAACGTCGCTATAAAACCCTCTCAGTGTCTCTGGTTCACTATAAACGCTTCGGACATCATGTTAACATGCGTCATAACATTCCCAGTGGCCGTAAAGTTTTGACCTTTTGATCTCAACCCATTAGGCTGTTCTTCTAAGCGCAAGTGTTTCCCAAACTGTGGGCCGCAACCTAAAAAGTACGTAGGTCGCGGGGTTGAGGTAAAATTGAGTCGCGGGGTAGCGCGAAATTAGATTCAAAAGTGTCATTTTCTAGCCAATACCACAAAGTCACAAGCTTTGAAAATTGCAAGTAGGCTTAGGTTTTAAGAAATTCATATGCCTTCAATCCTCCATGCATGGCTTATAGTAAAATAATTAGTGCTTTATCCAATTTTAGTTGACAATAAGTTTGCAGGGTTGCGGAATGTTACAAAGTCGCTTAAGTGAGTCGCAGTTCCGTGAAGTTTGTGAAACCCTGTTCTAAGCAACTTCCGTTCAAAGGAAACCCTGGACGACCTTTGCCCTATCTCCGTGACGCAATTTAGGCGCCTGCTGCGTTCGTCACGTGACGTCTGAGACGCCGACAGTGTAATTAGGCCTCCGCAGAGAGAGAGAGTGCAGACGCATTTATTCGGACACGAAATCGCGTGCGTGTAGGTCTGCGTACCCGAGTACCGGGAGTCTAAATCCTCAGCGCGCCAGTCGGTCGGATAAGAACCGGTCGAGATAAGTTTCCGAATGCTCGACGCGGAAGCGATGGGACCACACGCCTTGGTCCCCTTGGACCCCTTGGATCGAAAACTCCTGGTCGGCAGAGGAAATCGTTGTTCTATAAGCGCGGACGGGCGTAATTCCCCGTTACGCTGATAATGTTAACTGTCGACGCGAAAGGGTCAGAGGTCACAACTGGAGGGAGGCGACCGTCTTGGAAGAACAGCTTCCCTCTTCCTGGTCTATACATACAATCGTTTAAGATGGAAAATTGCCTCTCTCTCTCTCTCTCTCTCTCTATATATATATATATATATATATATATATATATATATATATATATATGCATATATATATATAATGCTCTCGGATCTCGGCACTTAGTTCCAGAAGGATTTATGACAAAACGTATATATATATACATATAACATATATATGCATATATATATAACATATATATATATGTATATGTAGGTGTGTGTGTGTGTTTATAGTGTTTATAGCCCTATAATTGCATGCTCTGAAATCCTGGTTCTTGGACTAATCGGTCTACGTACTCGTTATAGACAAGTCCTGCTTACAAGAGACAAAAATGTTAGAGTTCCATGAGTTCCATGGACTTCAGCGCTGAAGAAAATCGGTAGAATGCCTGATGCAGATTGAGCAAAGCTTCAAGTAGAGAGAGAGAGAGAGAGAGAGAGAGAGAGAGAGAGAGAGAGAGAGAGAGAGAGAGAGAGAGACAGAGACAGAGACAGAGACAGAGACAGAGAGACAGAGAGACAGAGAGACAGAGAGAGACAGACAGACAGACAGACAGACGGATATTGGATTCTTTACTCTGCCTGGTGCCCCTTAAATTCTAGAATTTTCTATCGATGAACTCGTCCCGATAAGCTATTAATGGCAACACGCGAGTCAACATATTGTTGACGTCAGCCTTCGTTAACTTGATAGACGCCAGTATGCAGAGTTAAAGTATACACAGACGCGAAGTATCTGAAATGCATATCCGGTCATCAATCTCGACTCACTTACTCTAAACATGTCACTGAGTGACGGCCATCTCAGTTTCTATCTGAACCGACACCACGTGACAAACAACACAGAGACGAAGATAAGAATTAATAAAGCGCCATTGTAGAATGTCCGCAGACCACCTCGGCTGCTATACTCAACTGCTTATTCCGCAAACATTTTGAGGTTTTCCTAACTGTAGCAACGGATGGGGTATATCGGTTTATATGCCCCCAAATCAGTATATGTAATACAATATACATAATTATATATATATATAACATATATACAGGGCGTCTAGACTGTCTACGAAAAAAACCCAGCAGGAAAGCTATGATTTCTTAAAAGTTCCTAAATATATTTCTATCAAAATCTCCACACGTGTACAGCACATATTTCCCCACTTCCCCTTTCACCGTGAATTAGTTAGAGGCTGATCTCAGATGCGAGGCAGCGAAATAAATGACCAGGGACGGAGGAAGGATAGGGACCGTCCATAAATGACATCACGCGATTTTGGCAGTTTTTTGACTCGCCCTCCACTCATCACACGTCGTCACAAAAGTCAGACACCCTCAAATAGTACGTCACAACGCGTTAAATCCCCAGTCGTCTTGTCGTCTTTCCAATGTCAAAATTAATGTTTCAAATCACTTACTGTATTTCATGAGCGAAGCAGGTACTGCAATGAATTCGTTGGAAAATATTCATTATAATTATTGTAGTTGAAATGATGTTCAGAAACTTTTCAAATTCTTTTTTTATAATAAAGTATAATAATTAAAAGTGTAAAATACGTTCAACTTTGTATTTTTATAACATTGCGGTATTGATAACAATGCTTAGCATTATGTGACGTCACATTTCTGGAAACCCCTTCCCCGGTCGTCACACATCGTCACAGATGTTTGAACCTCCCTAAGTACGTGACGTCATCTATGGACAGCCAGGGCCGGATTAAGGTCCGAGTGGGCCTGGGGCTGAGAAGTAAAAAAGGTCGTTGCTTCCATAATTTGAAAATTGCCCCTTGTGAAAAAATTTCCCACCTTCACTGAAAATCTTTGACAAGCAAAAAGGTCGTCGCTTGAAAAACGGTGGGCCTATTTTTTATGGTGGGCCTGGGGCTTCAGCCCCCTCAGCCACCGCCTTAATATGGCCCTGTGGACAGCCCCATAGCCGAACTGAAGAGCTACCAGCATAGGCGGCGCACTCCTATCGGCCCCGTCGGCCCAGGCCGGGGTACTTTTGAAGGTACCCCGGCCCGCCATAGGTCGGGCCGGGGTACTTTTTAGGAAGTAAGAACTGAAGAATTGCGATTCTTTAAATTGTTTGGTTAAATTCTCACTTCGAATTTCGAAAAAAGCCGCTGTCGCTGGAGGGCGAATGCTCTGCCGAATAGGGCTTTATAGTTGCAAGATCAGATAAGATCAGATAGGCATGTCATATTCTCATTTAACCAGAAGGCGTCAAACGCGGCAGTCATAATCTTATTAGATTACACAGCTGCTGTCGCGGGAGGAGGAATGCACTGCCCAATAAGGCTTCATAGTAGAAAGATCAGATAAGATCAGGCAGGGGTCATATACACCTTTAACCCGAGGTGTCAGCAGTAACGTACGTCTATAAGTTAACATTAGATTAAAAGACG
Source organism: Metaphire vulgaris (assembly GCA_018105865.1). Taxonomy (NCBI): domain Eukaryota; kingdom Metazoa; phylum Annelida; class Clitellata; order Crassiclitellata; family Megascolecidae; genus Metaphire; species Metaphire vulgaris. The sequence continues at coordinate 8,819,626 of CM030856.1, forward strand.
GCGGAACGACGGCTTTGACGAACCAAGTGGGGAGACGGTGGGCGAAAAGGCGAAGGGCAGCAGAGGGCACCAGGGAAGCAGTAGAGGACGTTAGAGTGTTTCACCGAGAGATGGCAGTCGGATTTGGGTCCCGATCGAAAGTGATCAGTTAGAGCTTCACCGTGTTTGCATAAATTGCGGAAAGCAATCTAACGACTTCAGGGTTTGATTCAATCGTTCAACAGGACTATGCTACGAAAAACTATAATCGTAGGCCTATAAATATCAACACTAGACATGGTCACCCCCAAGATTTATGGGACTCCCCCGAGTTGTTTTTCGCCAAAGTTTTCATCCTTCCCAATCCTATTGTATGGAGCCTTATTCTTGATTTTATATCTTCTTGCTGACTGCCTGTGCTTTCAATCACACCTTCAACACATCTGAATGGCCTGACTCTTTCCATGTTTTTTGTCCATTCATTGTAATATTCACGTTTTTGAATTCCCTTTCCCATCACCCTTGTTTTTGTTTCACTTATTTGTAGCCTAATCCATAGTTTTGCCTGTATTACTCACAGGTTACGTCGTTATCGCCTAATAACATAAATGGTTCAATTGAAGAAGATCCTTTGTATTAATTCTAAATGCAAATCAACCTACTGATATATCTGTATATCCGACAAAGTTAGATGCAAAGAAACTTCGCACGATAAAAACCTTCTTAAAACGTTTCTTTTTATTATAAATTACAATTGAAAATGCATTTTGGCTATCTACTGTAAGTTAGTTAGGCACCTCGACCCTCAACGACCGCTGCCGTTATATAGTAAACGGGCCGAAAGCCTCTGGCTACCAGCCCTTAAAAGAGATCCCGCCGGGCGTTATGGAAAGCTGTAGCACGAAGAAAGCCATCGATAAAAAGGCAGCGGCGAAATTCGTGGCGGACGCCGAATTTGTATTCGGGTCTGTGCACGCACACATGCACGCACGCACTCACACATGCACGCACGCACGCACGCACACACACACTTCGATCTTTTGCACCTTTGCGATAATTAATCTAGTTCTATCAGTTGCTTCTTTTCAACCGGAACTATACCTGACTGCTTCAGGTAGAAAATAGATGTTTCGCATTTTGTCGCGTCCAGACTGGCCAGTTAAGGCGAGCTCCGCTGCAGAATGCCAGAACTATTTAAGCAGTGGCGCAGCAATATGCTCGGGGGCCCTTGGCGAAAAACGGGCAGGGGGCCCTTTCCAGAGACGATCTGCCAAGTTTGCGAAAATGTTGACGACCTTTTTTTTGCTTGTCGGTCTTTTTTCGATCTGACAACTTTACAACTTTGCGCGGGAAACAAATTTTTTTGCTCTGGTCGGGGGCCCTTTGCAGGTCGGGGACCCTTGGCATTTGGCCAGGTTGTCCAAATGGCTGCTACGCCTCTGTATTTAAGGCAGGTTTCTTATACGCATAGACGTAGGATGTTTTATTCTCTATTAGATTTACATAAACGATCTGTGACGCCGAGAAGCAGGGACGGCTCCAGACATTCAGTTTGGAAGGGGGCACTTCGTCTTCCATTCCCCAGTCTGCCTTACCCCTTCTCTTCTGTGTCGATATAGGGGCCTATGCATATCGGTAAAATTAACTACTGAATAGCTAAAAATAGACGACACTCGCTTATCTGTTCGTGACTTCACAATCTTCTGAGCTTTTACGAGTACTTAGCAAACACCATGTTTGGTAAAGGTTTGGGTGGGTGGGTTGGAAGGGGTATTCATCCTCCGTGGCCCCTGTGGGTCCGCGCTCATGTCGACGGACCTGTTTAAAAGTGACTCAGTAAATAAGCTGTTATCGATCGGGGAGTTTTAAAAGATGTTCGGAATATTGATTTATGATGAGACTCAATTATTTTCCCGCTGCGATCATGATCGCGCAACCAATATATATATATATATATATATACAGAGCCGCGGAAATGTTTCAACGCGAAACGATATTTCTTATCTTTCTTATTATTTCCAAAAATGTTCTGATTGATATATTATCGATGCGTTTTCATTAAATCACGTATTTTTGACAATGAATAAATCCATCCATATAATTATTAAATATTTTAAGACATTTTTGTTCCATCGCCATAGCTCAACAAAACGCCAAAACCTTAATCCGGCTCTGTAAGTATATATATATATATATAAATATATAGATCTGCCATCGTAGCTCAACAAACGCCCGGAAGTCGGAAATAATTAGATAAGCCGATCGTTTGATCACGACTGCTTTCAGCCAACGAGTTCAGTCAACGCGCGTCTGACGTCACCGCTCTGGCTGAACGGGCTGAAATTCCAGACTACGAGGGGAGAAAACGAGGAGCGAGTGTGACGGATGAAATGATTTATTCTAGGGGTGGGGTGGGGTGGGGTGGAATGGGGCGTGGAGTGATGGCGATTGACATTTTGCTAAGTTTCCGACAAAATTGCGGGCTGTGAAATCGCTCCGGATTACGTAGAAAACAAGCTTTAAAAAATTTAATATCATGATACCAGGTAAATGGCTCGAGGGCAAGCTTGAGAAATAGAAAATGTCACAGTCGGGGGGAGGGTTATGGAAATTTTTGCTTGAGAAATAAACGTCCCCTGTCTGCATTTCGATTTTTAAAAGAAACTTTAGACGCATTTAAGTCGTTTGCGCGATAAATAACGAAGCATAAAGTAGAAACGGAAAGAGTTGATTTATTTTTGCGTTAGCTTTGGAAGACGCCACGGCCGAAAACGACATAAATCAGTTTCTGAAATTAATTCCAGTTTTTCATCTTGACTCGATCTGTGAAGATTATTTTCGTTCTACTTTTAGTTTCCCATAAGTTCAAGTTCATACTCTTCATGACATGCGCGATTAATTATTTTGACAGCGGTGGGGAGGGGGTTGGTTCAATGGCGGAGGGACCTTTGGATCAGCGTGCAATCTGAGCTCTCTTTTTGTTCAGAGCCAGCCTGCCTACTCGAGTTTAAGTCTTGGAGTCAGCGATTCCTTTTGTACGTATACGGTATTCATATCTCATGCATCTATTCTTAGATCCTCATCTGAATCATTGATCAGCGCACGACGCTGTATAAATGACCACGATCATGAATTCACGATCATCTTTGTAGTCTTTCAACTTCAGATTTTTAAAAAATTCAAGATTTCAATGAACCCTTTAGTTCCCGCATATAGGCCTACAGTGTAAGTTGCAATTAGCTACATTGAGAAGTCGCTGTCGACCGCATAGGCGTAAACTTCTATTAGGCCTCTAGGTTCGAGCCCCCACATTTTCAGAGGATACCATAGGGAAGGGGGAAAGAACAGGGGTTGGGCCCCTCACTTTTTCATCAAAGTCTACGCCAGTGCTATCCCGATCAGATATACTTGTTGAATACTATTATTATTATTATCTGATAATTTTATTATTAGCCCCTTATTAGTAAACAAGGCATTATTATTATTATTATTATTAAATCAAATTTATAGATAACAAGTGCTTTACAATAATGAGTTAGCAATCATACGACTTACTAAACAAGTGTGTCTTAAGATTCTTCTTGAACTGTTCAATAGATTTCGAATTAGTGACGAAGTCCGAGAGGGAATTCCACAGAAGTGGGTTCCCTCTGGTGACCGATCTTTCACCTAGAATCGTTGTTTGCGAAGATGGTGGGATGATTAGGGAGACCTTGTTACTGGAGCGAAGCTGTCGGCTACTGGCAGGCGTAATGTGCCTTCGAATCAGTGTAGCCAGATAATCAGGACAGGTTTGATCATTTATAGCTCTGAACGTTATCAGACATCTCTTGTATATTATGTGTTCAGAAACTCGTAACCAGTGCAATTTAATAATAATAATAATAATAATAATAATAATAATAATAATAATAATAATAATAATAATAATGTGATTTTAAGTGGTTTATAAGGCTAAGTAAGCCTGTGTGAAAATCACTGATGTAACCATCTGCATTCAATTATTAATATTAATAATAATATTCAATTTATCTCTTAGGTAAGGAGTGATATGATCGCACCAAAAGTCAGTCTCACAGATGTATTCACACTTGACTGTAGACGTCGCAGTCGATTTTCTTGTAGTCCATAAAGGACGCTATTACAATAATCGATTCGTGTCAGAATTATCGTAAGCACCAGTAGGATCACTAAGTCTGTCGACAGATGGCGTCAAATCTGTTTAATTTTCCGGGCAGGGTGCGATTTGTGACCTGGAGCAGTGGGGGGGATATGTCGAGCTTGGGGGTATGTAGTTGTTGGGGAAGTGTAGCAGTGGAGGGATGTAGCAGTAGGGGGATGCAGTTGGGCAGTCGATGGGGACAATCCCCCTTCCCCCTGCAAATCGCGCCCTGTCCGTAGGTGAAAATAGCCTACTCTTGTTGCATTATGCACATGGCTCTCCAGGGTAAGATTCTGATCCAGGAGGACTCCGAGTAGCCGCCAATTGAGTTGTCGGTTCTACCATCGCGCCTGCAATGGGGAGTGGAGTTTGGCTTACAGAGGCTT
>CM030856.1:8826652-8844152 GCA_018105865.1 Metaphire vulgaris
CAGTCCTTGTGGTCCTTATGCTTGCGGGGTAAGTCCTCGTCCTTGTCCTCGTCCTTGGAGGACCGGTCCTTGTCCTTATCCTCGTCCTTGGGGGGTCGGTCCTTGTCCTTTTCCTCGTCCTTGGGGGGTTGGTCCTTGTTAACATCACTGCTTTCTGATACTGAATTTACGGCGCAAATTATTAATTAAGTGCCCATAAAAAATCGATTCCATTTCGTTAAAATAAATGGCCCAAAAATTATTCTGCAATGGAAATCTATCCTCCTCCTCCTCCGCCTCCAGCTGTCAGATTCAGATTCTGAGAAAACCAAGGACCGTACAGCAGTCATTATGGCGAAAGACATGACATAGTGTGGATCTCGACCTTGTTTTATTGACTGTCCTATTTTATTTATGGACTTGCAACTTTACGAAGACGCGTGCGAACGGTTAGGCGATTACTGCATCATTAAACCCAATAACGATTTCCTAATTATCGTTTTATCATTCATCTGCTGCTGTGTTATATAGCAAAAAATGTCATCGATAGGCTATAAGCGTATACGGCATTTTCTGTAAAACGTAGCTGACTTTTATAGAAGACATTATGGCGTATTAGCTTTAGTTTATAACTGGGATATATTGAAGCGCGGATTTCAACGTTTGTTTGCGTTTTCTCATTACCAAGAAGACGGAGTCTACGGTATCATCCATTGGCGTAGCCACGGGTGGGCATGGGGAACCCATGGGGGCGGCCCCTATTCGGATCGGGGTCGGTCGTTAGATTCGTCCAAAACGGTGAGTAGTTGGGGGGGGGTAGTATTATATCGAAGAAAACGCACCAAAGTGCAGACTTTAGAGCGATTTAAAAGATGACTTTTGCTCGAGATTTTTTGGCCAAAACGTGTCGAGGGTGGTGGTCCCTCACTCCGGAATCTTGGCAGCGCCACGGATAAGATCCGTTGTGATAAGAACCAGGTGAAGCGGGAGAATGATGATGATGATGATGATGATAATAATAATAATAATAATAATAATAATAATAATAATAATAATAATAATAATAATAATAATAATAATAATAATAATAATAATAATAATGCACTTATATTGCACCTGTTCAATAGCGCACAAAACGGTGCTCAAAACCCAATCGCAGAAGTTCAAGTCAATTCTACAGGGTGGCGCAAAAATCCGGACTATATTAAATGCAAACCTAAATGTGACTATAGCCCGATTTTTTGCGCCACACTGTACTATAGAAATCAGTCAAGAGTGGAAAATCAGCAAAAACAGACTGTGGATGAAAAATCAGCTGGAAGAGATAAGAGAGAGAAAGATTGGGGGAGAGTGAGAGAGAGAGAGAGAGAGAGAGAGAGGGAGAGAGGGAGAGAGGGAGAGAGGGAGAGAGGGAGAGAGAGAGAGAGACAATAATCGCTCAAAACACGTCGTTATAATTAAAACGTCACGTCAAAAGAAATTTTATTAATAAAATTACTCTCCGCATCCGAAGTAATTTTTATTCGTATTTGATATATTATTGCCATTATTCTATTCACTCGTTCGGTTAACCGTTATAATAATCTTAACTTCGGATGCTGTTTATCTAGTGTCAGTATGACCAGGGTGCGATTTGTGACCTGGAGCAGTGGGGGAGGGTGGAGGTGTGAACATGTCGAGCTTGGGGGATGTAGTTGTTGGGGAACTGTAGCAGTAGGGAGATGCAGTTGGGCAGTGGGGGAGTAGATTCCCCCCTTCCCCTACAAATCGCGCCCTGAGTATGGCGCATTGCCAATGTCGCTTGTAAACGAGATTGACTGTGGTAGCGAGTTCAGCGACACGCATCTCTAAGCGTCATCCACCCAGCACGTCTTCGGATGATTTAATTAGCGGACGTTTCAAAAGAAGCAGGAATAGAAAATTTGGAGCGTTCGGAGCGAAGAGGAAACTTAAAACCGACACGAACCCAAATCAATCTGGGTCTCGTCACCGTGGAAACGGTGTCTTTCAACATGAGACAGCGTCAAACCCAGTCAGTTGAGACATGCCGATCCAGGGGACCCTGTCTATGTTACTGATTTTAGTAGTCTTGTGGACTGCTATCTATCTATACCGTGCACTGCATCGTTCATATTTACCCGTCACGTTAGGTACTATAACATCGCAAATAAACGCGCGCTTGATGACATGCTAACTTCAATTTTGCGTTAACACAATAAGACGAACAAACATTTGTGTGAGGTCCTGCTATATCGCATTCAAACGCACCAACGAATATTTAAATATAGAGTATATTATTATTATTATTATTACTACTACTACTGCTACTACTACTACTACTACTACTACTACTATTGCTACTACTACTACTGCTGCTGCTGTATAAGGGGCTGTCCATTAATTACGTCAACACTTTAGGGGGAGGGGGTTTGAAAAAGTTTGACAGTTGTTGACAGGGGGAGGGGGTCAAGAGAAGTTGACGTCAACAATTTCACTTTTTACAAATAATCAAAAATAGGAAATTTCATGGAATACTACTATTTACAATGGAAAAAGCATGGCAAAAAGGTCATCACCACCACATTTTGACACTCGATGAGCAAAAATGGAAAAAATGGTCATCACCACAAAATTAATAACCTTGATATTGGGACCTGTCATTGATTTTGACACTGGGTCAAAAGTTTTTGACGTAATTATGGGGTAAGGAAAGTTGACAGTTGTTGACAAGAGGTGAGGGGGTCAAAAATTGCCCAAAATTGTTGACGTAATTAATGGACAGCCCCTAATAGCGCATACTAAAGTTTTAGCGAAAAATATTTAAAATACAGCGAATGTCGTTGTCATATTTATTCTGGGTCTTCTTATCGCTCTCTCGGTTTTCCACAAAATTTTTCGAGACCTAACGAGTATCGGTAATTTCAAGCGCTTTCAGAAGCCGAAGAGAATTTGTCAATTGCGCATGCGCGCGCAGCGAGTGACTCGCCGTGGCGCCGCCTAGCGTCGAGTGCGCGCAGTGTTTGAGACGAATCCCCCATTACAACGAAAAACGACGACGAAAGAGGAAAAGACGAGTCACTAAATGGGAAATGTTCGCGCTTGAGACTCAAGCGCTTTGGACGCGACTTTTACATTTCGTGACCGGCGAACAGAGAAGGGATCGGGCGGCTATATTAAGCAGAGACACAGGACGTGGTCATGAGGAGGAGGGGAGGTCTCCTCAAAGGAGACGAGTTACCTGCGCGGGAATGCGTCGTCACCAGGTAAGCGATTGCAGAAAGTTGTAGCCATTCGAAGGTAGTTATACAATGATCATGCGAGGAGTTTTATGCAATATTATAGCCTCGAACGCAACTAAAGGAAGTGGGAATTTTTGTGAAATTGGAAGGGCGGTTCCATGTTCGGTTTAGGCCGGAAATTCTAAAATTAGAATGATTTTACGTTTCGGATGAGCGATTTCTCTTAGGCAGCTACGCTGTGGTTTAATCAAGGGCTCTCTCCTCTCTTCTAGTATGAATCCGTGGACTCTGACTACTTCCTCCCACTTCCTGGAACTTCGAGAGACAGGCCTATCGATCAGAGTCGTAGCGACGGGGGTGGGGTATATCGGTATATATATACCCCCAAAATCAGTGCATAATATAATTCAGTATATATTATATTTGAGCCATTGCATGAAATGACTGACCCTGTTGGTCATTACACGCAATGACAAACTTTTAGTCATTTCGTATAATGACTAATTACACGTTTTGACTGTAACGGATATATAATTATATATAGGCCTTTATTACTATTATTATTATTATTATTATTATTATTATTATTATTATTATTATTATTATTATTATTATTATTATTATTATTATTAAGCCCTCTCGCATTGATTTCCATTTCGATTGCGTCGTTTTCAGGAGAAGGTCGCCTGTCCGAGTGTGAAACAACGTGGGACGGAGTGTCTTGGTGGCCGTCGACCCTCGCCGGCCAATTATCCTCGATTCCGTGCCCCAGAGAGTACGAAGGGGTACCGATAGAAGCAACAGGTAACTGCAAAGACCTTCATCGTACGCGATATTGGCCGACATTTGAGAGAATATGTGTTCCGACGCTGATACGAGTTGTGTGAGTCCCTCTGAGACCGTACTAAGTTAACGTCCTTAGGATTGAGTAATCCCGATTGCATGAATACGGAAAATGTTTGATTGATTAATTATATAATTGATTGTATAAAAACCAGCAAGCAAGTCCGCCTTCTGGTTTCGCCTCCTTCTAAGACGGCCGTGCTGGGCGAAAGATCGGTAACTCGTGGGAACCCGCTACTGTGGAACGCCCTTCCTGACGAGATAGCAGCAGCGACTTCTTTCGAATCGTTCGCTTCTAAGCTAAAATCGCACTTGTTTCGCAAATCTTACTGTGACTGATTGTAAATCGCTCTTGCCTATGGCCTTAGTCATGTTATAGCGTTGGGCAAATTAGCTGATTAATAATAATAATAATAATAATAATAATAATAATAATAATAATAATAATAATAATAATAATAATAATAATAATAATAATAATAATAATAATAATAATAATAATTGAAGCCTCATAATTTTTGTGTGCGTCATTGATCCCTGCAATAACCATGAACTCTACTGGCTTATAAAATAATATACAACTTTAAAGCAACTGGGATAGATTTGCGCAACAAAGTTGCACGAATGCACGTTTCTACTTTTAGACAATAATTATAATGAAAATAATTTTGGTTCCATCGGATGTCTTGCAGTGTCACAAAAATCTGTGCCGGTGAAATGGTTTGTGGTTTGCGATTTGTAGACCTTCTTTTAGAGTTTCTTCGACGCTAGTTATCTTACTTACTCAAGAAAATGTTTGACTCAGCAGGTTTTAAAGTGGCTTAGGAGGCATTACTGCCTGTGTGAAAGCCACTAGGGACGCTAACGGAGCTTGAACCCGCTCCGTCAAGTCTGCCGCTCCAGCGCGTAACCCACTCTGCCATCTTCCGCCTCTAACCTTTCCATCAGCCTAAGTGTTTTCAAGATCATCCTTTCCCAATTTTATCAAATATCTGGCGTTTCGATCGTCTCTATACGCAGGAACTGATGAAGGGAAGTCAGTTTTGCAGTTGTGAAAGCAGGCTCGCTTTTTCTCGCTTTTTGCAGATTGAAATCTTGATTGAACCGGACGCTACTGGATTGTATTTGACTATACGTCTCTCTCTCTCTCTCTCTCTCTCTCTCTCTCTCTCTCTCTCTCTCTCTCTGTATCATTCCGAATTTTACGATTTCCTTTCGTGTCAGATCTCTTCGATAATAATTTGAGCTGAATTCTGGAAAAGAATCGACAGAAGATGTCTCAGTCGGTGGCAGTCAATCGATTTGACGAATGGAGCCTGTAAAACCAGAGTCGAAATCGCGTTATCTTTATCCTCTGCTGCGCATAAAAGTTTCTTCAACCATCGACTTCAATGCGTGACATGACTTGTCACTGCATGCTCGAAGCGCTAAGCACCGCACCAGATGTGGACGGCTCTACGGTCTACAGTAGTCTATACCATAAATCGTCTGCGAAACCGCAAGAACGTAGCTTAAGATCCTTTCTCGTGATCTTGGGCTTGAATAAGAAGGGATGCATTATGCGCGTAGCCTTATGCTGCGTCGATATGATATTGTTGCTGCAGAGGGAATATTCGCCTGGTATATGCGATATCAGAAGCGTTTGGAATCGCGGAAGAGATCAAAATCGCATAAAACTGATTCGAAATCATAAACGGAACGAAATATCTGTTTGAACTGAATTTACAGTGCAGCATCGACTGTGCTATGAGAATAGAGCCACCAAGACCGCACAAACAATAACATCTAAAGTTCTGCAGTTTTACGTCAGTTGCCATCTACAGTGCGTGCTGAAATAAGATGAGAAGTTGAATAAAGAAACTTAGTCGATGAGTGAATTCATATTCACATCCTCATCAAAACCTGACATAGAAGATTTGAAAAAGACGCTTTTCACAGTGTTTGATCGGAGCTGATTTTTAGCCTTTAATTTGGCAGAGGTCGTGAACATGTGCTTATATCCTAGTTTAATATCAATATGCCATAACGTTATGTAACTTTGGCAGCAAGAAATAATTGTAATTGCAAAACGACATTGACGCTATCGTAAATCGCAGGGTTATATTGTACAGGGTACATTGACGCCTGCCAATTAAATCACAGGACGGCCGGCGTCTGTGAATAGTTAAATCTCTATAATGCAGGGCATCGAATGGTAAGAAGAGGACCAGCGCTCCAGACGTGTCGTCGAAAAAACACATTAAAGTCTCGAGATTTCATATAGCCTTCGTCTTTATCTTGGTGTTTTGCGCGTGGCCGGACAAAATGTCATGGGAACAAAATGTCAGCGGACAAAATGTCATGGTTTAGAATTAGGGTTAGAGTTAGGGTTATATTTTGTTCCCATGACATTTTGTCCGCTGACATTTTGTTCCCATGACATTTTGTCCGCGGACATTTTATCCTAGCACCGTTTTGCGATTCGAGACATGTTCGAGACGCTTGTCCTAATTCATTTTTATCGAGACGTTGCGTCACTGTCCGGAAACCATTGTCCCATAACCCCACCGCGTCTCTAATAATTAGCCACGCGAAGATAAAGGACTGTTAAAGAAGGTTCTGTCGTTATGACCTGAAGCCGCTTCAATGCTGTTTCGACGAAGAAGCCGCTGTAGCAGTGGCGTAGCGTGACTTTTGGGGGCCCGGGGGGCATCTTTGCCATGGGGGGGGGCCCTAGAGTTTCTAGCTGACGAGCAAAACAAAAAAAGGTCATCAGCACAGCATTTCTAGGGTTAGGGTTAGGTTAAGCTAGGGTTAACTCCCCGCCCCCACGTTACGCCACTGCGCTGTAGAAGTATTTGGAAGTCACGGAAGCACAGTTTTGATTGGGATCTAGTTACTCTTGGCCACGAGCCCCCGTATCCGTATATTTATCGTTGCGTCGTCCCTGCGGGTCTCGCAATGACTGCGCCACAACCAAGCGCGTGATGAATATTAATAAACCGGCGAGAATTCCGAATCCCAAGCATCAAGACCTTGGAGGACACAGGGTTGCACTTGATCGATTGCCTTGCCCCGACGATCCACTGCAGACCCAATAAGAAACTGACCTTTGCCCGGCCGACAAACCACCCTGCCTATAGCTATTTCAAGAAAGATTAAGCGCATAAGAATAATCAGCTACTGCTGTGCTGCTTTCCGGGGCGCTGTAGAAGTTTACGAGATTGTACTTTACTTACTTACTTTACTTACTTTACTTCGGAAAGAGGACAATCAGTCTCGTTGTGAATTCTGCTCGCTGTCGGTTTTGCGAACGCCGATTGGAATTTGCTCGCTGGTCTCTGATAGAAGTCGGGACGAACAGTTCATCTAGAGCAAAGAACTTTCTGAACGATGGCGCAGCCAGGATTTCAGAATAGGGAGCATCATCACTAGGGTTATTTCTTGGATTATAAATTTGGGGGGGGGTGGGAGTCGGTAAATTATGGGGTCCCCTGCCAACCAAAAAAAGGCTGACAAGCAAAAACGGTCATCCCATAGCTGAGATTGGGGGCTTGTTGGGGCGGGGGTGTCGGTCTCAAATTGGGAGGTGTTGAGAGTTTTAGGGGGTAAAAATATCCCTGATCATCACTTACCCATGCGACTGTCGCATTATTCGATTGGGGAATTAGCGGGCTTGCGGAGCCAACTCATCGGGATCATGGGTTCGAAAAAATGTCGGACATATTCAATTCAAATCTTCCTGAGTTCTTGCTCATATTTCGGAATTTATGACAGCTAATGAACTGGTTTGGGGCGACCTATGTTTGCTAGTTGAGAGTGCCTATAGCTTTTGTCGTGCAACTTTATTGATTATTTCGACTTGGTGGTCACTATACTGCTGACATTAACTTGTTCACGGTCACTTCTCTTTACATCATTCCAGCGTTGTTCTGGCATCCCAGACGAGTCGAGAGCAGAGATGTCCATGGGCAGCGGCGTAGCAGCGTGCCAATGGCTATTGTGACTTTAGCCATGGGCGGCACACATGACGGGGGCGTCAAATGTTGGAATCGACGATTTGTTTTGCTTGTTAGGAGATTTTCAGTGAAGGCGGCAAATTTTAGAAGGGACGGAAAATTTTAAATTTAAAAATTTTGAAATTTTGAAAGCAAACTACCTTTTTTGCTTGTCATGAGATTTTTCAGGGAGTGACGGCAAGTTTTGGAAGCGACGACATGGGCCATGGGCCACGGGCGGCATGAGTGCACGCTATGCCTCTGTCCATGGGTCCATTTTTTAGAACCCAACCCACCACATCTCCAACCCAACCCATGCCGGCAATATGGTTACTTGACCCAACCCAACCCAACCCATCGTAATACATTGAAATTTCTTAAACCATGACTTATTTTCTGACCAAACCCACCACAAATATGGCAAAATCTGATCCAACCCAATCCATGGGTTAACCCAACTCATGGATGATGGATATCTCTGGTCGAAAGATAAAAATGTCAGCTTCGTTCGAAAAAATAAGTCAATGTAGGCCCTATATACATTGAACATTGACGGATAGCAATCAAAGGATAAGATGCGTGATTTATCGAAACATGTTGTGGTGACATGGACTCGATGTCAACGTAGAAAGAACAAGACGAGCAAGGCGCCGTTCACCAGCCGTGTGTTGAATTGAAGTTACTGATGCATAAGGATCAGATCCCATGCATCCTACCGTTATAAAGCGCCTGCTAGAGAATTGAGTGCTACGGCAGCTGAGATACACATCCGAAGCCCAACATCCATCTTATATTTCATCTCGTTCTTCTGTTCGTCACTGTCAGAGGAGAATCACTCGGTGTGTTCCTTCCTGCCTGTGTCGGTCTGTGTCACTGTCCGTATTGTTGCTGCTCTCTGTCGTTTAGTCGTTGTCTTTGTCTGTCTAGGTATCCGCGGGCGTCGGAAAGGGGGTGCATAGGCATTTGGTGCATCTTGAAATCGTAAATTAAAAATAAAAAACAAATTAATAAATTTACACAAATAAAATAAATTATAAATTTACAAAAAATAAATGTATATTTTGATCTTAATAACAATATCTACTAATATACTAATAATACTAAGTCAACAAATTAATTTGTCAAATTTTTTATTGGCGCTAGATAATTAATTAAGTAATTAATTCACAGTCCAAAAGATCTTGGTAGTGCTTTCAGGTTAATAAAATGTTGCAGGTATCGTTAATCGTCAACTGCCCTCTGTTTGCAGGAAATGCAACAAGACTTTGTCTGAAGAACGCCACCTGGCAGACGAGAAAAAACTACTCCCTCTGCCAACCGACACCGCGTTACACTGTAAGTAACTCCTGACCAGATTACTAAATGAAATACTTACTAACTGATTTTTGATTATTCAATACATTAGGAATTTTATTCATCAACCCGTCTATTCTGTTATAAATTCATCTCCATCTACGCGTTTGTCCGAAAACTCAGCAATGGCGTACCCAGGTTTCCTGAATGGGAGGGGTTGCACATCGACATTCTCTGGTAAATAGTCTCCGAGGAGCAGAAAAAGGTCGCAAAGGAGTTCCTACCGCATTCTTTTCGATCATGTTGCCTACCCCTCCCTCACCCAAAAATTCTCTAAAGCTTTGTGCATATTCCACGGGCCCGGTTCGTGCCCCCCCCCCGTGGCTACGCCAATCACACAGTATACTCACCTACTCCATCATAGACATAGACAGAGACAGACAGAGTGAACTCCGGAGTTCACTCATCCGTAAAGCCCTGTTCTAGGAGCATCGGTGCAGATTCGATCAATAACAGTTGCCGTCTTTCACTGTGCTCATCAATCGTTAATTCAGTCATTAATTCAATCATTAGTTCAATCATTAGATCAATCATTAATTCAGTCATTAACTCAGTTATTAATCTATTCGTTGAATCAGTTAGTCAGTCATTCAACCTGTTCTTTTCTTCAGTCTAATCGTATTAGGCAGTAAGTAGTAATTGGGGCGTGAAGTTAGCAGTGTGGTAACAGCGTTGGACGATGGAGCTGAAGGTCACGGGTTTGAGTCCAGCAGGAGCCCTAAAGGTCAACTCAGCCTTTTTCGCGGTGGTAAAATGAGGAGCAGTGGTAAAAATCTCTGCGATAAGTCAAACAGGTACGCTGTGCGATACACTAGTCCCGTATCCGTGGCATTGCACGCCTGGCTGCGGGCTATAGAAACGGAGATCAGCGCCGCCTTATGAGCCGCCCGTGAGGCTCGGGGAAGGACTTTGACGTTTTTGAGTAATTGCTTCGATCGTCTTCTGTGAGTTTTTGCATTTTCTTTTTGTGAGGATGAGTCTCTTCATAGTTTCGTTACGCGACTGATCTATTACGTCGGTTTCTCCGCCTCTATTGGTTCTCTTGTCATCGCACTCGTCATCTTCCTCTACTTCAGGTAGGGTGATGACTCGCTCGTTTTCTGCACCAGTTCACACCGGTGGCCTTCTTTGACCTTTCTCTTGCAACTGTCTCTCTGTCTGTCTGTCTGTCTCTCTCTCTCTCTCTATCTATCTCTCTATCTCTCTCTCTCTCTCTCTCTCTCTCTCTCTCTGTCTCTCTCTCTCTCTCTCTGTCTCTCTCTGTCTCTCTCTGTCTCTCTCTCTGTCTCTCTCTCTGTCTCTCTCTCTCTCTCTGTCTCTCTCTCTATCTATCTCTCTATCTATCTATCTATCTATCTATCTATCTATCTATCTATCTATCTATCTATCTATCTATCTATCTATCTATCTATCTATCTATCTATCTATCTATCTATCTATCTATCTATCTATCTATCTATCTATCTATCTATCTATCTATCTATCTATCTATCTATCTATCTATCTATCTATCTATCTATCTATCTATCTATCTATCTATCTATCTATCTATCTATCTATCTATCTATCTATCTATCTATCTATCTATCTATCTATCTATCTATCTCTGCCTCAGTCTCCTGTCTGTCTGTCTATGTCTACCTCTGTCTCTGTCTGTCTCTGTTTCTCTCTCTCCCTCTTGGTACATATGCAATTGAGCGTCTCTTTTTCACCTCGGCATTTCTCTCGAATCGGCGCGTTTGCTTGGTTGATTGACAGGCTGGATCTCTGGTTGACTGGTTGACTGGTTGGTTGGCTGGTTGGCTGTTTGGTTGGCTGGTTGGTTAAATCCTTTTCGCGGCCGACAAGATCAAATCTGCTCTCGAGAGCTAATTTATCAATAAAAGATAGGCGCTATATAAATTGCCGTTACGCTCTAGTGATCACGCTTTTATATGAAGAAAGAGAGAGAGAGACCGACAGACAGACAGACAGACAGACAGAGAAAGAGAGACAGAGAGATAAAACCAGCAAAACTTGATATTTCATCCGTTTGATTTCGTCTGCAATGATTTATTTACGTCCTGCACCTCGACGAAGCGTTGCAAATCGATGGCACTGCACTACGTTCTCGGCATTTTTCACTCCTGCTCTTCACTTCGTTCTTGTTTTTACAGTATCTTTCGTGGTTTCAATGCGTGGCCATTATCAGTTATATCGTCCGGTAGGGGCCTAGGCCTGAAGGGAAAAGGAGAAAAGGAAGACCAAGAAAAACATGTATAGAAAACGTTAAAAGAGGATGCAGAAGAAATGCAAATGAACTTCATCCAATTGACCAGAGCAGCAAGAGACAGACAGAAGTGGAAGGAACTCGTTCAGACCCATCGTCCAACCCAATGGGGAAAGACGGAAGGAAAGAAAGAAGAAGAAGAAGAAGAAGAAGAAGAAGAAGAAGAAGAAGAAGAAGAAGAAGAAGAAGAAGAAGAAGAAGAAGAAGAAGGGGCCTAGGCCTATATACTGGATATAAAGGGCACTTGAAACATTTTCAAACCTGTTTTCTTGGCAATGTTACGAAAGATAATATATTACAGTGAGACAGAGTTCGAAATCAGTTGACTATTGGATGAATCTGTCAATATTTGAATTTTAAATTTAGAAGATTTTGGGGCGAAATTCATAATGCAATAACGCACAACTGAGATTAAGGGCTTGAAATTTTACTAGAAATTTTAATTTATGTTTTTTTTAAAATTTATCCGTCAAACCTATGCACAAACTTTTGTAAATTTAGCCAAAGCGTTTCAAAGATACGTTCCTGAAAGAATTTGCATGTTTTTCAATTTGTATAGCGCCTTGTTTAAATCAACCGAGTCAAATGCATTGAACATCGTTTAAACCAATCTTAGTTATGGAATGTATTGAAAACATTAGAAACGCCATAAATACCATTGCACTTTTAATTAGCTACGTTTTATTAAAAATAATATTAGTTTTTCACGAAAACCCGACATATCTTTGTATCTGCGTTGCTCGAAAGTCTCGTGTTTGCCGGCTTCAGTTCTCGGGCACCAGTTCCAGTGCCATGCTGCAAATGTAGGAAAGTAAGAAGCCAAGAACACAACGTGTTGCATTTGAAGCCTGTGGAGCGACCCTTCTTAGGACACATGTCCCTGGATGAGAGGTGACAGAAACCATCATGGAATTATAACGGGTCTCCCAGGGCTTGACAAGTTTATTTCACTTATCGATAATGTTACTGTGTTCTCTTTCTTTCTTTCTCTCCCTCTCTCTTTCCGGTTCTATCTTTCTTCCTTTCTTTTTCTGGCATTCTTTCTTTCCTTATATATATCTTTTTGTTTATTTATTTCTTCCTATCTAGCTGTCTATCTGTCTTTCTTTCTATCTATCAGTCTATCTATCTATCTTTCTTTCTTTCTTTCTGTCTATCTTTCTCTCTCTCTCTCTCTCTCTCTCTCTCTTACTTTCCATCTATATTTTTATGTTTCTTTGTTTTTTCTATCTTTTTATCTATATATCTCTCTCTCTCTCTCTCTCTCTCTCTCTCTCTCTCTCTCTCTCTCTCTCTCTCTCTCTCTCTTATTTTCCATCTATCTCTTTATGTTTCTTTCTTTCTATCTTTTTGTCTATCTATCTTCCTTCATCTTCCTTCCTTTCTATCTTCTTTATTTCTCCTGTTGTTTTAATGTTCTTGTGCCTCTTTAGGAGTCTTCGTTGTTTGCGAAATGCCATTCACTGTCATCTGATCGCTGCATTCGTTTTGAAGAACGTTCTCTGGTTGACACTCATTTCCGTTCTTCCGAAATTCAAGGAAAACGACGATCTTCAATCATTGCAGGCATTCCTAATTAAATTCTCACTCAGTCGATTCGCCACTGGCATAACACGATAGGCGACAATGTCAACCTAGCATCAATTACCGCATCAGGGAAAGTTTATTGTAATAGCAATGCAGACGTGATGTAATAACAGTGAAAGTAGCGGTGATGTTGATAATGACGACGATGACAACGACGACGTTTGTAGTGCTTATGAGTAATGATGATGTCGTCGTAGTTGATCGGCATTGAAAAGCTGTTACGTCTGGCCGTCAATATAGCATCGATAGCTGTTTGCCCGTCAAGCATGACGGAGGGAGCTTGGCCAGTTTTCCTATCAGATTTTATTCAGACAAACGCTTTCCGATATACTACATTTATTACATTACTGCTAACAAGTGGCGGTTCCAAGAACTCTCGGTGGTGGGATGTAATGAATTTCTAGGAAGACGGCGACTTGTTGTGGATCCTTGCGCTGTAAATCCTGGAAAAGACTGACAAGCCATAAAACGGAAAAAGGTCTTCAGCAGTTTTGCATACAAGGACCCGGCGAAATGTAGTGGCAAAAAAGGTCGGTGGGGTAATGCTTCCCCAGTCATCCAGTGTCGGCTCCACCGGGGGGGGCAGGAGGGCCCGTGCCCCTATTGAGTGCCTGCCCCTCCAGTGACCCCCCTGTTGGGACCCTATACTTAATGCTATATACATTAAACAACAAATGGTTGGCCCAACATGATTAGAAGTTGCCACCCCAACGGCCCCTCACTTGCCAAATCCTAGAGCCGCCACTGCAGTCATCCCCAACGTGGAACCGCCCCTGGTGCTGAAGGATTATAAAAAGTCAGGTTTAAGGTCAGATGAACGGAAAATGAAAGAGTAAGACTGACGTTGTATGGTTGATTGTACAGTGGTTATGTAAGGCGGTCGTTGCTCTTTTCAACTATCTCCATCTGGTGACTTTCTTCTGGATGCTGGTCGAAGGACTCTATCTGTACACGATGATCGTCTGTGCCTACGAGACCTGGAAAATCCGTCTGCGATACTACATTATGATCGGCTGGGGTGAGCTAGAATACTGTACACTTATGCAGTACTATTAATTAGTTCCATCGTAGTACGATTGTTACCGTAAAAGGGCAGCGCATATCAAGGCTTCATTCCTAACAGATGACCATGTTTCTTGGAGAATAGGCCTACAATCATCTGGCGTTATCTAGAAAAAGTTAAAATTCCGAAAAGTTATGTTTTTTGTAACACAAATATTTGTTATTTCATTCGTATTACATCATTTATAATACGCTTTCTTATATCCTTGAGTGTCTGGGGATTATGTGCACATGGATTAAAAGACTCTGGATTAAAAGACTTGGGCTTAAGTGCCGGGTATTAAGTGACTGGGATTAAATGACATGGAACCTATAAATTTATATGCGAAGATTTCATTTTAAAGACGGAGAAAGACTATCGTGTCCAGCAATTAGGTAACGAACGACTGTCCTATATCAGCAAAGGTCCGGCTATCTTTGAAACTGCGTCTTTCTTGACTTCTTATGTTGAGGAAGTTAGCTGAAAGATAACAAGGTGGTATACAGTGTCGACCCGGGTGATTAAAATATCCATCCCCGAACTTAGGCGAGGACACCATGCTTGCATTAGCCCGTAGTTTATAAAAGTTCTGATGCCCTATTTCTAAGTGCACCCATTCAGGCTTTCTTTTCAGTGAAACTCTTTTACTGTGTGGGCTTCCATCGACATACAGTATTCGGTAAACAGGTAAAACCTCTGCACTCAGATAAAATTCCATTAATTCTTAAGTGCAGTTTTTCAAATCGCTACTTTTTGAGCGAGACAGATATATATATATATATATATATATATATATATATATATATATAGAGAGAGAGAGAGAGAGAGAGAGAGAGAGAGACAGACAGACAGACAGACAGACAGACAGACAGACAGAGACAGAGAAATAGAGCTAGAGAAAGAGACAGAAAAAAGAGAGAGAGACATATACAGAGAGAAAGAAAGAGAGAGAGAGAGAGACAGACAGACAGACAGACAGAGACAGACAGACAGACAGACAGCGAGACAGAGAAATAGAGCTAGAGAAAGAGACAGATAAAAAAAGAGAGAGACATATACAGAGAGAAAGAGAGAGAGAGAGACATATACAGAGAGAAAGAGTGAGAGAGAAGAGAGAAAGAGAGAGAAAGAGAGAGAGAAGAGAGAGTTCCACTGCGTGCGTTATAGTCATTACCGATATGGGAACAGACTGTCCGAGTGTCGTGACTCCGGACGTTCGTTGTATGACGGCTTTGAATTCTTCTGCCGATGTTTCTGTATCCAGGTCTTCCTTCGGCATTCATTGTCGCCTGGGCAACGTTCAAGTCTCAAGCAGAAGACGTCGAGTAAGCGGAAGTCGCCGACCACACAACAGCTCACCATTCACCACCACTCGTATTCGCATCAATTCGATTGATTGATATTGATGCTGTCTGTCCTATTTCAATGCTCAGAGCTGTAGGCCTAGTCAGTGGCGTAGCCAGGATTTCCGGAAGGGGAGGGTTTTGAAAAAATTTCGTCAATAGCTGCAAAGGGGGGTTTTCACCCAAATAATTGCCAAAAATCGCCTCAAAAATAAAAATTGCATGGGAATACATTTAAAAAATTTTTCCCGCCGTCCAAGGGGGGGTTTTAACCCCCAAAATCCCCCCGTGGCTACGCCACTAGGCCTAGTCTTAGTCTTAATCTAGTCATTGTTCTATTTATCTTGAAGACTTGTCTTTGTTCTTAGCAATAACCTAAATGATAAATAATTAATTGAAAAAATTGTCAAATTTTCTAAGTAATTTCGAAAATTATGCACGAGTCAACTAGCCTATTAGATTAAATTTGAGAAAACTTCTTTGATGCATTGTTACGTTTGTTACATCAGCGGACGAAAGTGCATGTCAATATTATTACGTTTTCAAGATCGTTTGAGAAATTAGCATTTCAAACAGAATTCTCTTGAAATTCCAGATAACTATCGCTGCGTTTATCAACCAATGCACTTCCTATGTCTGAATATCAGTGGGGCAGAGGGGCAACGCTGTTCCATGCTGAAAATTCTTTGGGGCGCGTAAAATTTCGAGCGAAAAAGAAAATACCGAGTAATAATAATAATAATAATAATAAAATAATAATTATTATTATCATTGAAATGGCGTGCCATTCCACCGCGCCATTGACAAAAAAATGTATAGGAACGAAGCTACTTTATCGGAATCTTTTGAAATGTGGGTGGCCTACGATGCGAGGACTTTTTTACTTGTCAAGACTCAATACTTTTTGACTCGACGTGCGCCTGTTCTGATGACGTTCACCAGTGGCGTAGCCAAGGGGTTTGGGGTTAAAAATTCCCTTTGGCTGCCGAAAAAATATTTTAATGAGTTTCTATGCATTTTTAACTTTTTACGAGACTTTTGGTCAAACCCCCTCCTTTGCCTAGAAAATGTAACGGTGTTTAATAATAAGAGGCGAAGACCTGTTTTTGCCTGTCAGGAAAAAACTGGAGGTGATAACGTTTTTTTTGCTTGTCAAGATATTTCCAAAGTTTGTCACGGTCAAAACCAAAATCCAAATCCCCTTTCTGAAATCCTGGCTACGCCACTGGCGTTCACAAGTTGGGGGGCACGATGGCACGCCAAAACAAAATAAATGCATTATGTAATCTACTGTACATGAATGTTCTACGTCTGCCTAAAACACTTTCAGTGCACTTTGTAGGTGTTGGTTGCCAGTTCGAAACTCCTTCTTCGAATACATATTCGTCATGCCAATACTGTGCGTTCTTATCGTAACATTGTAGCATTTCTCTCTCTCTCTCTCAATCTTCTCTCTCTCTCTCTCTTTTCTCTCTCTTTCTCTCTCTCTGTATGTTTGTATGTAGGTACAGTTGATCTGAGATAATTAGTGACTGCTAATTAAAGCTATTTTAATGACCGTTGCAGATAAACCTTGTCATTTTGGGACGAATTGTTTGGATACTGATTACGAAATTAAAAGAGTCCAATTCGCAACAAACCATTCAGTACAGGTTGGTCAAAATACGTCGCTAGTTAATTAATGGAGAAAAGCGGTCGTAATGACGCTCGTACGATTATCGATGCAGGCGATCGCTTCGTTTCGCAAAATGACGGCCTAACGAAGACTCGGCACAGTCACCGCTTTTGGATTTAATAATTTTAATCCATAACAGATTAACAATCGATCGGGGACATTTCGCCAGATTCTATTCCAACATTCTCCAATC
>CM030856.1:8846652-8899152 GCA_018105865.1 Metaphire vulgaris
GTATTTCTACATTTGGCAATCTTCGGTCGGCACGATAGGAAGCTCTTGTCGATCGTCTGGTCTACGTAAACGGGACAGACGTCACGCGACGTGCGTCATCGTCATCATCATCATCATCATCGTCATCATCATCATCGTTTCATCCGAATCTCTTCGTTTCACGTCGTGAAAGATTTGCTTTTTTTATAAACGTTGCGTGTAAATTTTTGATACTTGCAAGACAAGAGCCATTTAGGCTACGTCGATTGTATTGTTTCCAATAGCCGTTAGTGCCGCCAAACCATCAACAATGAAATGCCAATATTGGAATCAAAATTCAAAGAAATAATAAAATTCAAATAATGCAATCCTATGAGAAACTAAGGTGCACGAATTGATGTATACGCTCTTGTAACTGAATTATCTTAAACGATTGTCAATTTTGGGTTGGCGAAATTTGCCAGGCGCGTCCAGCAGGGTGAAGAAAAAGGAAAGGGGAAATTTGGAAAGACATTTTTTCACGACTTCTTTGTGTTAAAGACTTCCACACTATCTCCGAGTATCGCCTTACTTATTGGATTTGACAGTGGGAGATAACGGTTCGAATCAAGGAGCGACCATCGACTGATTTCAAGAAAATTACTAAAATGGCGCCATAGAAGTTCAAAGATGGTGATGATGATGATGATGATGATGATGATGATGATGATGATGATGATGATGATGATGGTAATGATGCTGATGATGCTGATGATGATGATGGCAATGATGACAATGATTATGATGATGATGATGATGATGATGATGATGATGATGACAATGATGCTGACAATGATGATGATAATGATGGTGATGATGATGATTGATGACGATAACGATGACGATGATGATGATGACGATGATAATGATGATGGCGACGGTTATGATGATGATGTAAGCGCTAACAGGACTCATAAAATGCAGACAATAAAACACGGGCAAAATGCAGCAAATGAAAAAACGACCAGACCTTCAGTTAGAGGCTGAAGCTAGGAATGGCATCACAGATAATTATTAATTTTATCTTCAAAACTCCACCTGCTGATCTCGATATATATCTCTCTGGGCGTGATCAATGAAGATGCCTGCTAGTAGTAAGTACCTCAACATCGACAGGCACTGTTTAAATAACTTTTGCAGATTTGTCCGCCTTTGCGCCGGAGGCGTAGCGAGGGGGGATGCAGGAAGGGGGCATATGTCCCCGGGCGCCGAGGTGAGGGGCGCCAAAATCGGGTATTTGGATAAGTGAAATGCATAATAAATATGAAGAAACATGTGCTGCGATCTTTTTTTGCTCGTCAGGAGTATAAGAATAGGGGGCGCCGTAGACAGTGGAGGGGCGC
The DNA here is from genome assembly GCA_018105865.1 of Metaphire vulgaris. Taxonomy (NCBI): domain Eukaryota; kingdom Metazoa; phylum Annelida; class Clitellata; order Crassiclitellata; family Megascolecidae; genus Metaphire; species Metaphire vulgaris. The sequence goes on from CM030856.1 coordinate 8,848,014, forward strand.
CGAGAACTATGTGACGTCCTTTTTTGCTCGTCAGCAGTGTTGGGAGGGGGGCGCCAACGGTACACTTTGCCCCCCGGGCGCCGGATACCCTCGCTACACCACTGCTCTGCGCACTGTAATATTCAAATACTGACTTCTGATGAATTTGCTACTTTATCTCCCTTAGGGACTGCTTGTAGCAGTGTTCTACTGCTTCCTCAACAGCGAGGTAAGCTGGTTTGATTATTCAGCACAAATGCACGCATGCATCGATTGATAAATGGCTTTTCGAAAGCTGATTAGCAGCCTCTCAATTCTTACAAATCGATGAAATAATCTGATGTTCGCAAAGCAAATTAATTACTGTTATTGTAAATTCTTCTTGATCTTGTTGGTAGACTAGTGCCCATCTTTTAGACAAATCAATATTGATGTCCAATAATAATTAATTTGTCCTGTAAGGTCGATCTCTTACGCACCTATTTTGCTTAGAACACACATCAAAGCTATTGGCCTAACGTTTTATTTTTACATTATTATTATTATTATTATTATTATTATTATTATTATTATTATTATTATTATTATTAATTCTGACAATTTCATATAGCGCAATACGCATAGCGAATGCTAAAGTCAAGAGCGCTTTACAAGGGTCCCTAATAGGAAATGTTAAATAAATATGTTTTAAGGTTCCTGGTGAACAGTTCAGGAGATGTCGCCCTAGTCACGTCCGCCGGCAGCGAGTTCCAAAGCAAAGGGTTGCCCCTCGAAACAGACCGATCCCCAAATTTCGCTGTCATAGACGGGGATGGAACCACCAATTGAGAACGGCTGCTTGATCGGAGCTGCGAGCGCCGATCAGACGACTTGGGCTTACAGACAAGAACCGTTAAGTACTCGGGGCAGAAAGGGTCACTTAACGTCCTAAATGTAAACCAGCAACGTTTAAAGGCTATGCGCTCCGGAATCCGGAGCCAGTGAAGTTTGTCTCGTAATAGCTGTGTCACGTGTTCATTCCATCGAGCGCCAAAGACCAGACGTGCTGAAACGTTTAGCGCCATCTGGAGACGGTTGAGCTGGCTGACAGGAAGTCCGAGCAAGATGCTCTTGCAGTAATCCACTCGTGATAGAATTCGAGAAAACGTGCCAAACTGGCAGTGCGCTAAGTTAGTTACGAAAATATATAGTTAATAAGGAATTAGAGCAGGTATATTATTGAAAATAAGGCATTAAATTATTTCGCAAGTATTTGAAGCATCTACCTCTTTGACCTTTCAGGTGCGTACCGTCATCAAGTCCAGGTTAAGAGGTTGGAGGGAGAGCCGATCGGCGGGGTCGCGTAATTCCAGGACCCTGGGCTCAACTGCGATGATTCGCGGTTACAAGAACAAGAGGAGACGAACATCTGGATCAAACTCCGTCGTCGTCGACGATAACGACGACGATGGAGTCGACAAGCCCCCGTTGCCGGCGCCGCTGACCGTCGCCTGCCACCGACCGTCGACAGCCAGCAGCGTTGGCCGTCAACACCAGGAGAATCAAAGGATACGGCAGACCCATCATCACATCAGGGAACCGAGGAGGAAATGTTCGATGCTGATGAGACAGATGCGGCGAAAGAATAATTACAGTCACAACAGAGAAGAAAGTGTTTGACTAGAGCCACCGTTTCAAAAACATGGATATCTTTTGCAAAAATTAATAATAATAATAATAATAATAATAATAATACATAATAATAATAATAATAATCACAATAATAATAATAATAATAATAATAATAATAATAATAATAATAATCACAATAATAATAATCACAATAATAATAATAATAATAATAATTAATAATAATAATAATAATGTGATTTTAAGTGGTTTAGGAGGTTAAGTAAGCCTGTGTGAAAACCACTGATGTTAAATTCCTTCAACAACACACCGTTGTTACATTCATAAGTTTATTTATTCGCCACGACGCATTCAATCGAAGCTGTGCAACAGTGGCGTCGCCAGTGTTCCGGAATAGGGTGGGGGTGGGGAAATCAAAATTTTCAAGAAAAAGTCGACGATCAAAGCGAATCTTATCAGGGAGTTATTGGCTTGGCGCATTTCAAGTCCATTAAATCGATTCTGTTTCAAATCTATCTAACCTTGCCCCCCCCCAAAAAAAAAATTCTCATTTTTTTCTCGCAAATTCTACGACTGATCCCAGGCAGAACAGCGGTCGACCCCCATTGACTACGTCAGTTCTGTCCAACCAATTTTAGTTCTTAATTTCATTCTCTGTATCGCTGTATTCAACTTCGCAAGCGATGACTTTGAAAACGAACGTATATTTAAGACAGATTTCAGGTGACTGTTCGTTATTATTATTATTATTATTATTTATTATTATTATTATTATTATTATTATTATCTGATCCCGCAACATTTACTAGTTGTTGCTGTGTAAACCTCACGCAGACATTTTGTGCGCGACATCGTACTTTTGAGAATGGGCAATTGTGAATGGCTAGAAACTGGTTTTGAAGCCAGTTTGACTATCCATATCGATCTTTGGACTGATAGACTTTTGATTAGATAACAAATTCGAGTATAAGAATTCATTAGAGCTTCACTTGAAACTTTGAGAGGAAAACTCAGTTTAGTTCGAGAAAAGAAATCCGCAAAACCTTGGTCTTTTCAATGAACAGTAAAATACTTGAAAAATAATTCTTGCCAATCCACGAAAGAAATCAACATTTGATTCGCTTGTTAACTCCTGCCTCTTTCACAAAATATTAGTTAGCATTTTGCAGAAAATACGAGGCAGTAACTTGACCAACGTCCTACATTTTACTATACCTTCGTTTCTTTACGACTCCAATTACATATACATGTCTTGGACTCGTGCACTATCATTTAAGATGGTTGCATTCGCCGTGGTGTCAAATTAACGTAATGTAGTCTAAATACAGTAGAACTTCGTTATAACGGACTCAGTTAAATAGCAACTCGGTTACAACGAACCGCAAACGCACTGAATTTTACTGGATGGCATTGGATATAATGCTACCTGCGTTATAACGAAGTTAACTAAGTTCTACTGTACTATAGCTTCACTTTTCGAGTGGCACTCAGAAGCGTTCAAATGTTATGCATTCTATAGACGTAGTGACAGTGGCTTAGCAGGGATTCCGGAATAGTGGGGGGGGGGCACGTAGACATTTTCTGGTATTCAGGTGTTCAGGCAGTGGCGGCTCCAAGATTTGGCAAGTGGGGGGGGCGTTGGGGTGGCAATTTCTAATCATGGGGGCAACCATTGGTTGTTAAGTATGTAGTATTAAGTATAGGGTACCAACAGGAGAGGCCACTTGAAACTTTGAGAGGAAAGGAAAGAGGAAAGGAAAGGAAGAGGCCAGGCACTCAATATGGGGGGCACGGGCCTCCCCGGGGCCTCCCTGTGGAGCCGCCACTGTGTTCAGGAGGTCTTCGGGTGAAAAAAGTATTGACGAGAATAAAAGGTTTTCGTGCGTCGTGTTACGGCGCTTTGAACTTTCCTTCGTTTTCATCATACTACCTAACCCCCCCCCCACCCCAACGACTCAACGGTTTTGTACAAACCCCACGACCGGTCCCTGAGACTCTTTCCCGCCTTGGAACTCGAAACTCTACTAACTTACAGGTAGACCTAGTTCCCTGTTAATTGTCAGTTGCGGTGGACGATAGTGGATGAACGGGTGATGGTTGAAGGTGACTGAAACATCTCCTACCCGTTCGTGCTAGTGTGGATAGAACTTAGAAGTCATTCGGGGTGTCTTCCGAAAGTATTTCGTAGGATAAGCGAAGTTGCATCCGCAGAGCGACCTCTCAGGCCGATGACAAAAGGTCACATTCAGAATTTGACCTTTTAACCTGAGAGGTCGCCCAAGCAGTCCCTAGACATTCTTTGTGTAATGCCATCGAAGCAGACTCTGATAGTCGGCGAAGAATTAAGACAAAATCTGTTACAGCTTGATGGCGTTGTTCCAAGAGTTTTGTCAATTACCTTATTGATCTATAAAAAATGAATTATTCGAAAATAAACTATCCGGCGGAGCTTTCCAAAATTGCGAATCGAGCGCGAAAAACGTAACTGTCAAGCACAACATCAGTGGGAGAAACGGTTTCATCGGACTTCTTCGTCACATGACCGACATCCAAAATTGCTCGAAAGATTAGACTTGGAGGCGCCAAAGGTAAGTGACAATGAAATCACTGAAAATGACATTCCTGCGTGTGCAACGACTCGAACTCAATGAAACTGCAACAGTCGCGACTGAAGAAGACACTGTGTTAGGCCCTAAGGATGTCAAGTTACACTATAGGCCTACGCCTAACGAAATTTCTGCCCAATTTTCAGAACTAACCGTAGAAAAAAAACTGATGAGCCTCTGTTTCCTATTTCCCAGCATGCAAATCCGGATCAAGATGAAATGTCCAACAATTTTCGATTTCACGATCCGGCAAAGTGGCCGCCAATATGCGGACAAGGTTAGGTGCCATTTAAAAGGACATGGCCCAGAAAAGAAATGAGAAGGATTTATTAAGGAAATACACATAAAATGCAAACATGGTGCTTAGGCCTGACCATCTGATATGAAAACTTAGCTATTTCAATGTCTTGTATGGGCCTATTATTGCGCGTGCCATATTGCAATTTATCTAGATAACAACATTTGAGGGTGGGGCGCCATATTCATGCTGGGCACGGGGCGCAATATTAAGGCTTTGTATACGTCTCTGCTGGATGGTTGGCAAGTTATTTTACGTGAAGCTTTGGTGCTCTACTGAAAATGTCTCTCTATCTGACGATTTTCACACAATTAACAATACACTTGATTAAAACTCGAGAAATTGACGGGCAAGACCCTACCAAAACCATACGAATACCGATTGCAGTTATTATTATTATTATTATTATTATTATTATTATTATTTATTGTTATTTTTATTATTATTTTTACTATGATTATTTTATTATTATTATTATTATTAGGCCTATTATTATTATTATTAGGTCTATTATTATTGTTATTATTATTTTTACTATTATTTTAATATTATTGTTATTATTATTATTATTTGGCCTATTATTAGGCCTATTATTATTGCTATTATTATTAGGCCTATTATTATTATTTATGATTATTATTTTATTATTATTTTATTATTTTATTATTATTATTGTTGTTGTTGTTGTTGTGTAATAGCTGAGTGTGTAATAATTATTGTTGGTTGAGAGTTATGTTTATCTTGTGTTGTTTGCTTTTGCAAATAAATATTTCCATTATTAAGAAATAAGCAATGCATCTATTACCAGTTAAGCTAACACGGCGAGACCATATATCGGCCATAGGCGTAAACTTCTATTAGACCTTTAGGCTCGAGCCACCCCCAACCACCCTCCACCACTTTTTGATAGGCCGCCATAGGGAATAGGGAAGGTATACGAGTTGGATCCCACTTTTTCAACCAAGTGTTACGCCAATGGTGATGCACCGCAGATTTCGGCATTCTGCTCATATAGGGGCTGTCCATTAATTACGTCAACAATTTAGGGGGAGGGGGTTTGAAAAAGTTTCACAGTTGTTGACAGGGGGAGGAGGGGTCAAGAGAAGTTGACGTCAACAATTTCACTTTTTACAAATAATCAAAAACTAGGAAATTTCATGGAATACTACTTATTATAATGGAAAAAGCATGGCAAAATAGGTCATAACCATCACATTTTGACACTCGACGAGCAAAAAGGGAAAAATGGTCATCATCGCAAAAAATATTAACCTTGTTATTGGGACCTGTCATTGATCTAGGGGTCAAAAGTTTTTGACATAATTATGGGGGGGGAGGTAACTGAAAGTTGACAGTTGTTGACAAGGGGAGGGGGCCAAATTTGCCAAAAATTGTTGACACAATTAATGGACAGCCCCATATTGTTGAACACAAGTGACAAAATTCGACGACGAAATTAGAACCGATGCATGAAAGTTTCATTTGGAATTAGGCGCTTAAAATAATCTCGAAACTAGAAACTTCTTTCACCGCTTCCTCTTCTCTTCATCACGAATTCAGCAGCGCTACTGTTGCGTATCTCCGATGGGCGTTCAAGAAGTCCTCGTATTGGCTGGCCGTATATTTAAGACACTCCCGTGAATACAGTTGCTGGAGTTTACATAGCGTTCGGGAAAAAAGTTACCGACTGTTTGTCTGGTTATTTATTTCTCGCGCTGTGGTTGCGAACGGACATGGACATGGGTTGGGTTAAGCACGTGGGTTGGGACAGAAACTTCCAAATTTATGGTGGGTTTGGTTGGATTGGGTAAGAAAATAAGTTTGCGGCTTTAAGAAATTGTTTTCTAATCTGATCTGATCTTAAACTTCTATAGCGCCACTTCATAATGCACAGGAGCATCAACCGATGGTATACCAAAATCCAAATCAATAAAAGATCCAGGTTAAAAACGCCAGGATATCCGGCCACCTAATGTGTTACGGTGGATGATTGGGCTGGATTGGGTTGAGTCAAGTAACCCTATTGCTTTCGTGGGTTGGGTTTGGGTCTGACTCATGATGGGTTGGGTTTTTAAAATAGATCCAGCCCATATCTGGTTACGAATACTTTAACCGACTCTAATTAACTTAAACTTTGGACTGAAGACCGATTCAGAGTAGAGATGTTTTTTTGTTTGGATGGTGTCTTTTCAAATCATTGCGCCTAAAATACAAGCATTCAGTCAGCAAAGAATTTTTCACAGCAAGTGACGCACACACACAAGTTTCTTGTCTAAATGCATTGAAAATGTAATGTTTCCCTTACTTTATAAGACATTGCCTTTTAAGCGCAATAACCGTAATTTTGTTGTAAAACCGGTCTAGTCTAAAATCTAATCATTTGAAATCTAGCTCGCAAAGGCCATTCCACCGGGGCAGGGGGCCCGTGCCCCTCTCCTATTGAGTGTTTGCCCCCAGTGGCCCCCTGTTGGGACCCTATACTTAATGCTCTTAATGCTACATACATTAAACAACAAATGGTTGGCCCCCATGATTAGAAGTTACCACCCCAACGGCCCCCCACTTGCCAAATTCTAGAGCCGCCACTGCTAGCACGCACTGCATTTTGTAAGATTGATAGCCATTTTGAAAGATTGATAGGACAGTAGGATAGGATATGTGATGAATTGTTCTACAACGGTAGGCCTACTTATTTTTATAAATAATCATAAATAATAATCTCATGAAGATATTTTCATTTTAAAACATGTCAGATCATTGTATTACGAGTTATTTGAGTTCAACGATAGATCTTAGTTCACTGCTAAATCTCGCAAAACAATCCGCGGTCGAACCTTGCCATCTAGTTCGTCAACTAATCGTTTTGAGAAGACTTGGTCTCGTTTTTTGTCCCCTGGCGTAGTGTACAGTACACGTCTAAGAAATGGTGCTTTGGAGAAACGTCCGTCCCTATACCTGAGCTCTTTAAACTCCGGGGACAGGACGACAACTTCTTACTGATGTTAACAGGGCAACATCAGGCTATACACGAAATAGGCTGCAACTCGGAGAAAGTCTTATTATAACACACAGTAATCCCGAATAATCCTCTCCCATTTTGCCGGAGACGATGAAGCGACTTCTGCGCGCAGTCGGAGGCGTACTTTTAAAATTATAATGCATCACTCGATACGGACCCAAGAGAGTTGCGCGGATCCAAGTATAAAAGTCTTCATCTGTCCGGCGAAACAGTTTAAAACAGCAGTTAGGTTCAAACCAGAAAGAAAACGGAAATACGGTAAGATTTCATCGTATATAGGAGTTACATGAATGCTCATTTCTAATAATAATAATAATAATAATAATAATAATAATAAAATAATAATTAAATAATGATTAATAATAATAATAATAATAATAATAATAATTATTATTATTATTATTATTATTATTATTATTATTATTATCATCATCATCATCATCATCATAATCATTATCATAAATAAGGTTCAAAGTAGCTCAGTGGGGTCTGCCCTGTGTGAGACCCACTGTCCGCACTGTCGCGCCTCCGGGGCACGCGATGAGTCCGTGACCAAACAAACACCGTTCAACTTAGATTTAATGAATAACCCTTCATGTCTAGGTCTGGTCTTCCTGTGTAATGTATAATTCCTCTTTTTCTTAAATCAAGAGTAATTCTCTAAATAACAACTAGTGAAGAAATTTGAGCCAGTTCACCTAATGGCGTCTTCTCAAAAGTATCATACAATCACTACTACTACTACTACTACTACTACTACTACTACTACTACTACTACTACTACTACTACTACTACTACTACTACTACTACTACTACTACTAATACTACAGTAGAACTTCGCTAAAACAGACTCGGATAACATATCCTCGGCAGGGGCGTAGCGACGGGGTATATCGGTATATATACCTATCAAAAATCATACTACCTTTAAAAATGTTAATGTGTTTTTAAGATTTTCAAAGTTTTTAAAAATTTATACCCTACCCTTAAATCACATTATCCCCCAATCAATCAATTTCCTGACTACGCCCCTGATCCTCGGTTGTAACGTACCGTGATATAAGGTCCTTGTGAGGCGCTACCATATTGGATGGTATTGGATATAACGTTCTGCAGATATATCGCACTAAATTGTACAGATATGCTATGTACGTTAAAACGAAGTTCTACTGTACTATTATTACTATGAACCTCGCAGTTTGAAAGAAAAAAGCAATTCTATGTTTGATAATTAATAGATTTCAGTCTTCCGAGTGGCATTTGCACGTGTAGACATGTCATTCCTATCAGAGTTCGTGATTTTTCTGTCCTTCGCGGCAACTTTCAACGTTCTGATCGGTCCGGTACAGTCTTTGGCTCTTCCTGACCTGCTCCGGACGAGCTATTCGGACGAGGAAGCGAGCGGTCCGCGAGAGGAACAGCGCAACGCAAACGCAGCCAACGACCTTCCCATCGAAAACGGTGCGTCACGACGTACTAATAGGGGCCGTCCATAATGTACGTCACGCTATTTATGACATTTTTACCATATTGTCACGCCTGTAACAAATCTTGGACCTCTCTTAAGGTACGTCAAAAATCTCAGAACTCCCTTAAAGCATTGCGTAGGCCTATAAATTACGTCACGCAGAGGTTTTCTATTAAATAAATTCGAGTCTCTCGTTGAATTTTCATCAGCGAAACAGAGATGTTCAACTTCCGACAACGATGACGAATATGACTGAGATTTAAAAAATTCTATCTGTCTAATTGCTATACACCATATACTGTATACTGCTATACTGTATTTAGTTATTTAGTTATGTAATGTGTTCGCGCAGTCTGTCGACTAGTCACCACATTAATCTTGACTTTACTTACTTACTTACTTACTTACTTACTTACTTACTTACTTACTTACTTACTTACACCAGTGACATCATCTTCTGTTAGAATGCATCAGTCAGAAGTGAAAGTAAAATATCATCGCGTATTTTAGATTTTATTTATATGTACGGAAAGTGTGACGTCACAGTGACCTTTCCCCCTACTCTGTCACAATATATCGCATTTTCTTAGACCCCCGGGTTAATCCCGGTCTCTCGAACTTGACGTACTTTATGGACGACCCCTAATAAGATCCCTTTAACAAATCCAATTATAATATTATAACGTGATTTTCAAGTGCTCTATGAGGCTAAGTTAGCCTGTGTGAAACCCATTATAATTGCTATTAACTTTTAGTAGCCTTGTTCCTTTTAGATAACTGCTCAATCCATCTAGGCCTATACAGTGGCGGCTCCACGGGGGGCAGGAGGGCCTGTGCCCCCTATTGAGTGCCTGGCCCCCCAGTGGTCCTCCTGTTGGGACCCTATACTTAATGCTACATACATTAAACAACAAATGGTTGGCCCCCCCATGGTTAGAAGTTGCCACCCCATCGCCCCCCCCAGTTGCCAAATCCTAGAGCCGTCACTGGGCATTTGAAGAATTAATATTCCCTGAAATTTAAAGTTGACCGTAGACGACTATTTTCATTGTTTGATCGGCAAATGCTTTAAAATGAGCTTTACAAATTAAATCAACAATGATTATATAACGGTAGAGATTAATCATATGCAGCATACACTACAGTAATCGCTTTATCTTATTGCGTAGCCGCTGGTTTAAGAATCTGGGATCGACGCCAGTGAAAGGCGATAGCTTATTGCGGACAATGACATGACATGTCCAGTTTTCCACAAAACGCACAAAATGGACATTAACATTGTACGCACAGCACACACCTATAGGCCAGCTCCACAGGAGGGGCCCGGGGGGAGCCCGTGCCCCCTATTGAGTGCCTGGCCCCCAGTGCCCCCTTGTTGGGACCCTATACTTAAGACTACATACCTAACAAGTAATAGTTACCCCCTCATGATTAGAAGTTGCCACCCCAACGGCCCCCCACTTGCCAAATCCTGGAGCCGCCTCTGCAATAGGCTAGTAACCAGTGCACTTTAAGTCAAGGAGCTGTACGTAGCCTGTAAATTGGAAGGCTAATAATTTTTGCGTGTGTTATCGTGCCAGTTTATGAAAAAATATTCGTAAAATACTTGACATTTGGGCCAGATGAGAGTCCCAATAAAACAGGTCATGTGCAATCATACTTGAAACGACAGTTTCATCACACTTGAGACCAGTGTTTAATCTAGACTCCTGGACTCCGGGGGGAGGGAAACTGAAAAAGCCGGGGGGAAGTCTGCTAGGGCCGCTGTTAGTCCATGTAGTATTCCAAAATTTCCTGGGTGAATTTAAAATTTCCGGAGGGGAGAAAAGGGTAATTCTCCCTCCCCCCGGAAACAGCCTAGATTAAACACTGCTTGAGACGATATTAGAAATTTCCTCTCACACGCCAAATTACAGTACGGATCATCATTACTACTACTCTTCTGAGGCAGTGAGCTGTCACTGAGAGATGCCTTTTTGAATGGTTAAGTTTTAATCTAACATCTAAAGAAATTTTTATCAATTTATAACATAAGTGGATAGGAAATGAGGTGGGGTATGATTCGTTTGCAAAACCTTTGCGGTCTGCTTTGATTTTCAATTCCATATACGCGAGGCAAAGGTTTTTATGATTCGGCAAAAACATTAACAGCAATGACATAATGTTTTTGCTGAATCATTTAAGCGTGGCAATATTTCCATGTTGATTTCTGCCTTTTCCAATCTGTTATTCTCACAGCGTATATATATATATGCATAAATATACCAAAATAAACAAATATATACATACAAATATGCTGTATAGTGTAGATACAGAGCGGGCCAATAAAACCGGACCGGTACCAACATAATTCGTGCAAAGATAAACTTTGTGAAATCTTTCTATGATAATATTAGAGTTCAACCGTGAGTTTTGGCGCGTAAATCAAAGACTTTAATCACAGTTTCCAAACGCTGTGACATAATTAAGTCTACCGATTCTGTCGAAAATCGTCCCTACTCATGCCCTCCCAGATCAGTGGCGGCCCCAGGATTTGGCAAGTGGGGGAGCCGTTGGGGTGGCAACTTATAATCATGGGGGCCAACCATTTGTTGTTTAATGTATGTATCATTAAGTATAGGGTCCCAACAGGGGGGCCACTGGGGGGCAGGCACTCAATAGGGGGGCACGGGCCCCCCTGACCTCTCAGGTGGAACCGCCACTGTCCCAGATACAAATATTTTGCATCGGTTTTGCGCAAATACCACGACTGGGCCCAGCCCAAATAGTGGGCCCGTTCGGTGCCTAACCCCCACCACCGTGGCTACAAAAATTCTGAGTATTTATTAAAGCAGTTTGTCTCCGATATATTATAGACAGTGTTATGGCGTTGGGCAGCTATCTGTCGGACATGTACGACGGATTTGAGGAACGGCACAAATACGTGGGATCGCCAGAGCAATCGCTATCTTCGACTTTTACAAGTAAGCAATTTATACACATTATTATTATTATTATTATTATTATTATTATTATTATTATTATTATTATTATTATTATTATTATTATTATGCAAGTATTGCTTTGTCTTTCACTTGCATTTAACTTCTTACACGTCACACGCGCTAATCTCTTCCAATTAGCATTTCCTCCACGGCTATGCCTACCTGTTTCCCGCTGACTGAGCTCGGATATGACCTTTCACGGATGGATTTGGAATAGGATAAAATCGAATAATTAAGTATTTGAACTGCCAGTATAAATGGACATAATAATAATTATCATTATCTACAGATATATTTACAAAAATGCACCACATTGAAACTCTCGTTTGCTTAATTAAAGATTTTATTTCTGCAATGCAATGCATTTGTGAATATATTGCTTTTATTTATTTATTTATTTATTTATTTATTTATTTATTTATATTTATGTCGTTTATATCAGAGTTTCTCAGGCATTTTGGAACCGTGGCCCACTTCAACGGTTTTGTAACGTGCCGCGACCATAATCTTAGCACGTAATATCAAAAAAGGTATTGCGCCTTCTGGCGAACGTTGGTTGAAAGGAATCTTCTGAGTTGTGAATAAATGGCAAAACAAAAGCTCTGATTCAATTCTAATAAAAAATGTGGCGAATGCATTAGCAGAATTATTCATATTATTACCAAGTAAGACAAAATGAGATAAAATGAAATTCTTTGAAATTATCTTTTTCAAATTTTGCCAGGAACATACCTTTATCACGCCTCTTAGAAATGCTATGAGTGTGGCAAAATCGCTTAACCGCTAGGTGAACCAACCACCAACAAAGCGATGATTTCTATTGTTAGTGGAGTTTCAGAGCAAAATGGTCGGAATACGCTTTTCTTGCGTTACTGCGAAATAAGATTAATTTGTAAAACTAAAAGTATTATAGACCCGGGTTTCCCTAACTTTGTGGTATTACGTGACTCACTTTAGCGGCTTTGCAACATGACGCGAACCTGCAAACTTATTGCCAACTAAAATTGGATAAAAGTTTCATAAAACGCTGATCATTTTTATATAAGCCGTATATGGATTGTTGCAGGCATATAAATTTCTTAAAACTTAAGCATACTTGCCACTTTCAAGGTTTGTGACATTGTGGCATTGGTTACAAAACGACGCTTTTGAATCTAATTTCGCGCCACCCTGTGACCTACTAGACTGAGCCCTGCGACCCACTTTTGGGTGGCGTCCCACAGTTTGGGAAACACTGGTTTAGACTATAGTCTCAATTGCGATTGATGTTACTGCATATCTTTTATTCCCATATGAGTCGCGCATGTATTATGGAATCAACCTGGGTAGGGTATGCCTCTTATCAGGGTTATTTCTAGGTTTATCAATTAATTTGGGGGTGTCGGTAAATTCTGGGGTCCCCTGCCAAAAAAGTCTGACAAGCAAAAAAAATTATCCCATTGCTGAAAATGGAGATGTTGGAGTGTGTCGTTCTCAAAGTGGGGGTGTGTGTTGGGGTGTTAGGGGGTGTAAAATATCCCTGCCCCTGATGAATCTCGATAACGATGGGGAGAGGCTGATACACATAATCACAGGTTCCATATTTTATTCTTTGGTTTTGTAACTTTTATGTTTTTTCTTTGATCTGTGATCTTATACTAATAAACTGGTTTGATTGATTGATTGTTTGATTGATTGATTGATTGATTGATTGATTGATTGATTGATTGATTGATTGATTGATTGATTGATTGATTGATTGAGCGAGTGAGTGATTTCTCGGTGTGGGTATTTTTCAGAAGGTTTCAACAAGCGAGGCCACATGTCTGCCGCCAAGTTGGCCGAGATGTTGATCAGCGTGGCTAACAGCAATGGAAATCGCTCCGGCGCGAATAGCGATCCGGAAGGACTGAAACTGGACAGTCTACGATTTGGAAGAAAATGACAACCGCTGTCTAAAAAGATTACCCGGTCGTACCTCCAAAATGCGTTCGATGTGGGCGCCTAATTCCACGCGGGAATTTGAAAATACGTGCTTTAAAGAAATGTCTGCACCGCTGCGTATATAGACCTATTGACTACAGCTGCTATTCAGAAACTCTCGCTAAAATGATTTGGCGAATGCGTTCCTTTACACACAACACGTCATCTATTATAATTACATTGAATGACTGATCTATGCGTAACTTACTGAGTGAATGTTCTTAATTTCTATCGTTCAGATAATTATAATAGGCGATGATGATGTAAGCAGGCTCTATCGGAGGGAGGGACAGGCACTGGCTAGACATGGACTTGTGACTTGTCATCCACTGTAGAGTTAATCCATTCAAACAATGTTCTGAAGCGAAACAACGCATTAGGACAGAATTACCAGAAACATTAAATCAGCAACAAACTTCTGGTGTGTGTGTGTGTGTCGTGTTTGTTTTATATACGAGCCCGTAACAAACGATGGACGTAGGTGTGTGTGTGTGTGTGTGTTGGTCCTCCTTTCTCATCCAGGGTTCGCCATCGGCCGTGGTGTAGCTAAACGTCTGGATTCAACGTCTGTTATGTAAGAATATTTTAAATTCGTCATAGGAAGTTAATGTCAGCTCATCAATCAAATTTCAACTTATTGATTCACTTTTTTTAGGTCCAGCCGTTTTTTCTGACGCAGCGACTAAATAAATCAATGACTATTTATTGACTGAGCCTACCAGTGGCGGCTCCAGGATTTGGCAAGTAGGTGGTCATTGGGATGGCAACTTCTAAGCATGAAGGCAAACGTTTTTCATAAACCTGGTCTGGTCTAGTTGCTTAGAATGAGGGCACTAAGGTATGGGGGCCATTGAGAGGCCAGGCATTCAATATGGGCACGGCTCCCCACCCCGGAACCCCATGCGGGGTCCGAGGGGCCTCGTCTCTGGAGCCGACTCTGGAACCTACCGTTACAAGCAGCGACGCGCTGTTGTTGAAGTTAAAACGCTTTTCGACGATGAAGAAACTCGCGATTTTCTCTCTTTCGATTCGGACACCTGTCACAGACCATGCCAAGCGATTAACAGGTGATCGTCGTCGTCAGGTTAGTGGACATTTCATAGAACATGTCAGCTTAAATAGAACAGAATTGGAGACCTTTGCAGTTTAGATCTGTGCTTCCCGAAGTATTGGTCGGCGCGACGCGAGTCGAGAAAATTGAGTGAGCAAATTTAAAAATCTTGTAAATAACGAACAGGCCCACGCTGCGCAGTTACTGTTAGCTATCTGAATATTATTCTGCTATTAGTAATTTGCTAACATTTGTAATATTTTCACCTACATGTAGAATCAAGAGAACACGCTAGCAGGGTAAACATGCATAGGTTATATTTCACGACACATTTAGCGTCATATTATAGCAAGAAGAACTTTTGAAATGGCATCGGTCACGCAGTGCACTAGGAACATTTTCTTCCGGTCCGCTAACCTTAAAAGTTTAGGTTGCACTAGTTTAGACAACATGACAATTGCCGATGATGATGATGATGATGATGATGATGATGATGATGATGATGATGATGGTAAGCTCCGCCCAATATTAAATTACGTTGCTTAAGACAACAATGCCTTGCCCAATGAGAGCACGGTTAGGCACGAACATTAGGATACCATGCATGTAGGCCTACAGGTAAATAATTATATTGTATTGTATTGTACTAGTATATCGCCAAATAAAATTAGCATACAACGAGCTGTGATTCAACAAATACCATTAATATCCTTAATAGTAATAGTAGTATAGTAGTAGTAGTAGTAGTAGTAGTAGTAGTAGTAGTAGTAGTAGTAATAATAATAATAATAACAATAATAAGGTTTAAAGTGGTTCAGTAGCAGTGTTTATTCTAGCCACCTATACATTGGGGGAGTTTAAAATAGGGGGGTAACAGACATTGGGGAAGTCATACTACTTGCCAAAATGTCAAAAATTGGAGGGAATTTAAAACTTTGGGGGAAATCCCCCCAGAGAAGGCCTAGATTAAACACTGGTTCATTAGAGTCTGCCCTGTGTGAGAATCACTGTTGTAGCCAAAATCAATATCCTATAGAGTACTGAGGTTTATTTTGAAGTAGTTCACACTCGTATCCATTACTATATTCTCGTCCAGTTCATTCCATCTGTCCATCCACCACTCTTGCACTAAAATAGTGCTTTTTGCCACTCCCAACACGTTTCTTAAACAATAATAATATTCCAATCCTGTATAATAGTATACCAATATTATGACTAAACATCCAGTGATTACTTTAAACTGAACTGCATTTAATTTATGGGCAAACTTAACAATGTGCTTTCGCCTACGGTGCAGAGCTCGGCGATTCTTCTCGCGGCTGTCAAAATGCGCGGATTTTCAGATTTTAAATATCATTGCATTGGACTTTTCACAAGATTCTTTTTGGTAGAATAGACCCCAGGATTATCAGAACTTTGGCGACTAACGCTGTGTAGTCGATAAGAAGAGAGAGAGAGAAAGAGAGAAAGAGAAAGAGAGAGAGAGAAAGAGAGAGACAGACTGGTAGAGGGACCGAGAAACAGGGAGAGGAAGAGGGAAAGAGAGGCGAGACTTTTGTCTTCTGAAAGCAATTTCTTATCTAGATTATCATCTCTCGCTTCTCACCCGGGAACGATATTCGCTTGAATAAGTTATCACCAAATAACGTCCTCGACACGCTTGTCTGTGACTGCCTATACAGACGTGTGAGTATGTCATTGGCGCAGCCCCAAAGGGACGCGGGGAGGTCGGGCCGAGGCCCCCTATTCAGTCGTGAAATAATTTGCGCATAACCGATAAGAAATATTTTCGGAGGAGATAGGGCGCTATAGTCAATAGAACTGGTATACTTAGTTGTGTCGCAGCTTTTGGCCGCTCAGTAATAAATCATAAAATGTGCACCAATAATATACGGCGGTGGAAGAGCCCTAAACCCTGCTGGGGTAGCGTCAGGGTTATTTCTAGGACTATATATCAATAAGGGAGTGTCGGTAAATTCTGGGGATCCCTTGCCAAAAAAAGTCTGACAAGCAAAAAGGTCATCCCATAGCTGAGGTTGGGGGGCGCGTCGGTCTCAAATTGAGGGTGTTGATGATGATGATGATGATGATGATGATGAAGAAGAAGATGATGATGATTGTGATGGTAATGATGATGATGATGATGATAATAGTGAAGATAGTGAAGATAGTGATGATGAGGACGACGACGATGATGACGATGATGATGACGACGATGATGACGACGATGACGATGCTGATGGTGATGATGATGGTGGTGGTGGTAATGATGATGATTATGAAGATGATTACGATGATGATGATGATGACGTGGAGAGGAATTTCTAAAATAATCGAATAGCTTCGTTAATAACCATTTTGTGTTCTCGCTAAAACGTCAGCGCAGTGGCTAAACTGTGAAATTTTAATGATTTCACGACAGTTTGAAAAATGTTTCAGCGCGGCGTTAATCGTTCCCAAAGGGCGAGAAAAAAGTATTTGAAACAACTCCGAGCATAAACGTTCCGTAGGACAACTCAGGCGAACATAATTTTAATATTTTACGAGCAAAAAGTGTCAGTGACAGATGGGCGTACGGAGTCACGTACACGAAATGACCTTCTTAGTGCTAACCGGACTCAAGGAAGGGTGACCGAAAAATTCGGTACCGGAAAATTCGGTACCGGAAAATTCGGTACCGGAAAATTCGGTACCGGAAAATTCGGTACCGGAAAATTCGGTACCGGAACATTGGGAGCGGTATCTTCAGGATGGCAAATTCGGTTACATGTGTTAGACACTGGCTCTACCTCTCCCACCCTACCTCCCCTCCCCAATCCCAGGGTCCCTCTGGCTTTGGGTGTTGTCTATGCTTATGTACATGCCCATATATATTTAGGTAGAATATATAAGTAGGATTTAGGCAAGTATACTATTGATAATTATATTAATTTTACTGATTTATACAGTTTTAGGATTAGGGTTAGGGTTAGGGTTAAGGTTAGAATTAGGGTTATGGCTACTGATTTGTATGTCGAACATGTACCGATTTATCCGGTACCGAATTATCCGGTACCGAATTATCCGGTATCGGATACTTCATCATCATGAAGTATCCGGTATCGGTGATGATGTATCCGGTACCGGATACATCATCATCATCATCATCACTATCATCAGGGATATTTTTACACCCCACTAACACCCCCAACACCCCTCCCCCAATTTGAGGTCGACACCCCCAAATTTGGTAATGCGAGAATGGTATGTATACAAAATGCATACTAATTAGCTCAGAACACCCCCAAATGGAGAAGGACACCCCACACCCCCAAACTTTTATTTTTTATTGTGGGATGACCTTTTTCTTAGCATGTCAGCCTTTTTCGGGCAGAGACTTAAAAATTCCGACACACCCAGATTTTCCCGACTCCCCCCCATTTAAAATCCTAGAAATAACACTGACTATCATCATCATCATCATCATCATCATCGTCAGAAGCAGCAGCATTGAACTTCTACAGCGCCACTCCAGTAATATCCTTGAAATCAGTCGATGGTCGCTCCTTGATTTGAATCACACACACGCACACACACACGTACACACACGCACGCACACACACACATACACACACACACACACAAGATAATCGTTTCTTGTTGTTAACATAGGCGCCCACAGAACTTTTTCCATCTTAACACAATGGTCACGGTTAATATTTTAGCAAGGTTTTCAAATTTCAATTGGGAAATATTGGCATTTTTATTTTCCAAGAGGGGGGGGGGCAAGTGCCCCCTCTTGCCCCAATGTGCGGGCGCCCATGTTTCTTATAATGGACGTTGTAGAATATATCGATGCACGGGGCGTATTGTTGGCCGAAGGTTAACGACGCCAACCGGTGACCACTGACTGACCAGCCACTGTCGGTCATATTTACTGTCACCGGATCGAATCGACATCATGGACCGTATCACGCTCAGTGATTTCCAATTGACAAGAAGCTTCAGTAGCTGCTGCTGCTGCTGCTGCTGTATCCACTACGACTGCCAGATTGTCTCTGAAACAGACCGTATGTATGTCCTATTGGTCGTCCTTGTACAACGATAGAGCATGGGTCGGTAGTCGGGGTTAGAGATAATGTCTGCCCCTGGTAGTACTTCTCTTCGGCCGCCTATCGATCGGCAATTGTGTATACAATGGACTCGTAAATTGAAGTTTGTTGGAATTCGCGGAATTTATAGACACCGATGGTCGGTCGGGAGGAAATCGCAGTCTTTTTGGAAATCCTCGTAACTGTTTTATGGGCGTCATTTAGACGAATTGTAAAACCGTTTTAAAGCAATATATAGCCTAATTTTGTACTATATACTGACAATAATATAACGTGATTTACAGTGGTCTGAATGTGAAAATCACTACAATTACTCTCGACATTCAATAGCCCAGCAAAGTGGCGTAGCCATTATTCCGGAATAGGGGGCACATTGACATTGTCCGGAGACAAAAAAAATTAATGTGTGCATATATATATATATATATATATATATATATATATATATGCACTGTATATATATACACACTAAGCCTATACTATATATACACACTTTATATATATATATATATATATATATATATATAGCATGTATATACACAGTATATATACACACACTATATATATATATATATATATATATATATATATATAGAGAGAGAGAGAGAGAGAGAGAGAGAGAGAGATCTTTGTAATAAACAATATCAGTAGTAGCCCTGTCTAGAGATAAGAAACTATTGAATACTTGTATAGCGTTCAGAAATTCGGAATGTTTGGTGCACAGACTGCGTTATTTAAGTGTTGGGAAGAGAACAGAAGCAGAGCAAAAACTCTTCAGCAGACGACGATAAATGGCTTCCGTTCGTCGACATAAACAGCTGTAAATATCAAAGCATCAATTGCTATCCTCTTCGCATAACAGAGGCAGACATATAGGCAGACGCAAAGAGTCAAAAGGAGGGGCAGCCAAGAGTGGTCAGGAACAGTGACGCAACACGAAGTAGGGTCCTCGGAATGCCTATTGCGGAGATCTCTGTCTCTGTCTCTGTCTGTCTGTTTGTCTCTCTCTGTCGCTCCTCTCTATCACTCTCTCTTTCTCATTCACTCTTACTATATCTGTCTCTGTCTGTCTGTCTCTCCCCTCTTCCTCTCCCTCTCCTCTTCCTCTCTGTCTCTGTCTCTCATTCTCTGTCTGTCTGTCTGTCTCTCCCCTCTTTCTTTTCCTCTCCTCTCCCTCTCCCTTTCTGTCTCTTTCATTCTCTCTCTCACTCTCTCTCTCTCTCTCTCTCTCTCTCTCTCTCTCTCTCTCTCTCTATATATATATATATATATATATATATATATATATATATATATATATCTTCTTGAACGCAGATTCCGTGGGAGTCCAGACAACGATTTTCGGAAGTAGGCTGCTTCTCCCTCTCCATCTCTCTCTCTCCCTCTCCATGTCTCTCCCTCCTCTCTCTCTCTCCCTCTCTCTCTCTCTCTCTATCTCTCTCTCTCTGTTTCTCTCTCTATCACCGACCGCAGAATTCGTGTGGGTCCAGGTAACGATTTCCGAAAGTTGCATGGTTTACCGCCGCCGCAGACCATGTATGATGGCATACTTATAAGATGACGTAACGCGGTGTTTCTGACTGCTATGTACTGTGATCACATTGTCTGGTTTTAACTGGTACATTCAGTTAAATCAGCTAAACTATCCGGAAACCACCAAAACTGCAAGATCGGCTTGTGTTTTTGCCTAGGTTTTAAAGTTTCACAGGCTACATTAATTCGCTTTGTTTGTAAGCAAAGCTCTTGACTCATCTTAATAAATAAATAAAGGACCAGGACAAGGATTAGCATCACTGGATTGTTCCTCTGTCTCTCTGTATCTGTTTGTCTGTCTGTCTGTCTCTTTCTCTCTCGTTATCTGAGCACAGTTAGGAAAACAATGTTGTTGACAGAGGATGACCAAATATACCTCCTTGACATTTCTTTGTCACCTCTGTCTTTCTGCACTATATATATATATTATATATATAATTTATTTATTTATTTATAGCGCATATATATATACATATATATGTATATATATATATAATTTATTTATTTATAGCGCATATATATATAGGCGGCTAGGCGCTATCCGTAGGATTGCTGTTGGTGGTAAGTAAAAGGTGGAGGTAAAGGTTCGCCCATACTCGAATTCGAGCCTTGGACCCGGCGCTGATCTCCTGTTTTAGGCAGGCAACGACGTAAGTAAGTAAGTAGGTGCTGTTCGACGCTGGGGCTTGCCAGACTGCAACTGATTTCCGAACAACCCTATGCGCTAATTTTTGCACTCTGAACGACCCCGGTCGACGACGGGCTTTCACCAGCCACCCTCACCCCCGTACTCTCGGTCTTCTGTGTCATGTATATACGTCTAGATTCTAGAAGAAACTCTGATACCATTAACGAGAGATTTCGAGCTGGCTTCTCGCCGTTGGTTCACATGGAGGGAGGGAGGCAGGGAGAGAGAGAGAGAGAGAGAGAGAGATTGAGAGGAAGAGACAGAGACAGACAGACTGATATAGAGAGACTGGGAGACAGAGACAGACAGACAGAAGCAGACAGACATAGACAGAAAGACAGAGGCAGAAGCAAAGGCAGGGAAGACAGAGACAGAGACAGAGGCAGAGACAGAGGCAGATATATATATATATATATATATATATATATATGATTTAATTTTCTATCTGTCGGCTTTTATTGGTTTCGAAAGACGTCCGACTTTAGAACTGAAATAAAACGAACACGAATTCTGCACTCTGAACTGCGCTTGTATTCCAGCCTTTTCCAGGACAGCAGCCAACTGCCTTTCGCTCACCTGCGTTCCTCGATCTCCTTCGAAATCCCAAATGGAATTTTCCTGTTCCAGTCAGTGCCGATCGGTCAAATGATTTACGTTCGGTCTGTCGATGTTATTAATCTGGGAAGGTCACGAAATACTGATTCCACCTGAAATCGGTCAAAGATTGTGTGGCCACTGCGAATTTTTTACTCTAACGAAAATCACTGCTTACCTCTTTGCACTGATGGCCGCGATTTAATGATTTATCTTTGCTAGGCTGCACAAATGGCACAAAATACAGTAGAACTTCGTTATAACGCACTTAGCGGTCTGTAAAATTGAGTACGTTATATCCAATACCATCCAATACGGTAGCGCTTCGCACTGGACCGTACATTGCGACAATTTTTAACCGAATATGCGTTATAGCCGAGTCCACTATAACGAAGTTCTACTGTACTGCGTTTACTTTGATCAGCGGAGTTTCACTTTCTAGTTTTTGCTTTCTTTTTGCGACAGCTTATATATACCTCTTCGTGCTGACTGAGAAACGTTTAACCCACAGTAGAACTTCGTTATAACATAGATACTCGGTTATAAAATACCGCAATTTACAAGTTCTACTGTACACTTTTGTCGTTCATATAAAAGCAGGGAATCACTTCCGTAAATTTTCTTACATCGCTGCTTAAAATATGTGGGGCTCGTTGAGTCACGCTTTTCATCATCATCATCATCATCATCATCATCATCGTCGTCGTCGTCGTCGTCATCATCACCATCATCATCATCATCATCAATATTAATATTATTATTATCATTATAATAATTATTATTACTGCTATTATTCTATTATTATCACTATAATTATTACTGCTTTTACTACTACTACTACTACTACTACTACTACTACTACTACTACTACTACTACTACTACTACTACTACTGCTACTACTACTACTACTACTACTACTACTACTACTACTACTACTACTACATGGTTGTTAGCGCGCGTTAAGTCATTCACAACGTGAAGAATCGTAAGCGCAGAGCAATTAAGGGTTAACAACTTGTCTAAGGTCGCTGCTATGCAATGGTTTGGGTCAGATTCGAACCCGCTACCTTCTGGTTCCACGGGGCAAGAATCTTGCCGCTACTGCGGAAATCAAGTGAAGTCATACGAAATATTTCTAATTCGAAATTTATTTCGAGAATTTACTGCATTATTTATTAAACAGAATAGATTGCTGTCCTGCCCCCGAAGAAGAAGAAGAAGAAGACGAAAAAATTGCTCGTCCTTTCCTCGGCGTCAGTCCGCCTTGACCCGTGTTAAGACAAAAAAGTCTCTTGTCCTCTAAAGTTTATAATGCAATCAGTTCTGATTCCCAGCCCACGATCTATCAAGCGCTGTAGCCGCAGTCCCCAACATGACCTCGGCGGTGACTGTCTGACCCGTCCGCTGGGCTGTGGACGGAGAGAGGGACGGACGGACGGACGGACGGACGAACAGACAGACCGACGCACCGCCACCAGTGGAGCTGGTAAGACGACGGTCAGTTGCTTTCCGACTTATTTCCGTGCCCGATCGGTCGTGTAACTCATTTGTCACGCGCCGCGGCAGAGTATAGGAGGTAAAACCAGGCGCGCGGCATCCGACTGCGCCGATGTAAGATTAGATGACAGAGAAACAGGGTTTATTGCTGTCTGCGGTGGTTTCAAACGCCTCCAGAAAGCAGTATAACCACCCGGACCCCAAATCCAGTGTTAGATCACATCTCTTTTCCTCCGTATTCAGACAGCGCCTGTATGGGACATCGAATATGATCCGCAAAATTAAATCCTATTTCTCGCAGCCACGACTTAATTGCAATCACCGATCTGCTAATGTGAAACAAAAAACTGATGTCGCAAAACGTTGAAATCTCGTGCTTGCATCTATGTAACGAGAACGCAGACATTGAATATAATTAGGCCTACTTGTGATGTTGGGCGAAGAGAAAACTTTTAGCAAAAGATTTTCTGTGCAGAACTGATTTCAGATTCCTCCAAATTTGATAGCCTGGCATAAATACATTTCACCGCATTTATCACCCCCTTTGTAGTTTCACTAGCATTTATAGAGATTAGGCTTACATGATACGATTTCCCAAATAATGCCATTCCAGATGCCATTTCCGTATTTATAGAAGTTCGATATCTTAGAAATTTATAAAATATTGTATTAGACATTGGCTTAGTCACGGGGTACAATGGGAGTTGGGCCCCTCTATTCTGGCGAGGACCGGTCGAGGGATTTACGCAAAATCGTTGAGTAATATGGGTTTCAGGGGGAGGGGTGTAGCATGATCGAAGAAAATGCGTGAATTAGCGAGGAACTCATAAAAAATGCTCTTTCGGAAGCTTTTTTACCAGTAAATGTTAATGATGTGCCCCATATTTCGGAACCCTGGCTACGCCACTGATATCAAATGTACGACAAACAATATTACGGTATTGCCGAGGCTGAGACCAGTGGCGTAGCCAGGATTTCCCGAAGCGGGTATGGTTTCCATAATTTCCAACTTCAAAAAATTCCGACAAGCAAAAAAGGTCGGCGTTATTATGCGCTTGATTAAGTGAATTATATAGGTGTCAGAATCATAATACAATAATATGCAATATTAAAAATTCTTTGGTCGGACAACCAAGGGGGTTTAACCCCCCCCCCCACCTCCTTGACTTCGCCACTGGACGAGACAATAAGTGGCGGCTCTAGGATTTGGCAAGTGGGGGGGCCGTTGGGGTGGCAACTTCTAATCATGGGGGGCCAACCATTTGTTGTTTAATGTATGTAGCATTAAGTATAGGGTCCCAACTGGGGGGCCACTGGGGGGCCAGGTTCTCAATAGAGGGCACGGGCCCCCCTGGCCCCCCGGTGGAGCCGCCACTGGAGACATTCTATAAGTTCGAGAAGGTGATTGCTCTCATTTGCGAAGTTATCGCAAAGCGAACGAGTCACGCACGAACGGGGCGTGGCGTTGTCCGTCAGGCGTTCGTCGAATGTTTGTCGAAGCGATGAACGGTGGTCCTCGGCTGTTAAGAAGGGGGATCGGAGAATGGACGCAACGACTCTTCCACCGTCGCTTTTGCACGAGATTCCGCGAAGAATTCGACGGCTTAATACGATTTGCGAAGAAAAAAAAATCGCTTTAGGAGAATTCCATTTCCACCGAATTCGATGATACACATCGGAACAAAGAATCGATCAATCGATCGATCGATCGTTCGATCGAAATCGATCGAAATCGAAAATCGGCGCCGATTCAGAGAATCGATCGATATCAAGGACATCTTTTATTAAGAAGGAACAAGAGGAAAATGTGGATTTTGTCGAAGAATTTCTTCAAATCGATAAGATATTTACATATCTAGGCCCTATACGCCCTCTATTCAACAGGCGTTCAACTGCCTTCTCTCGTACATCGAATTAATGATAAAATCATAAAACTTGTATTCGATATCTATAGAACCTGTTGTAAGCCTTTCATAACACGGGGCTCTTCCCTTGATTGCCCTACTAACCATTCCACAAGATATTCGGCAGGGTTTTAATTTAGTTGATGCGCCTCGTTTTATTACAGTCAATCGCGTTAGTGTGTAGTATGAAATGGCTGGGAGTGTTCTATTTCAAACCCTGTAGATAAAAATTGAGAACGATATTAATGATTATTCTTGCAAAGATTAAAGCAATGAAGAAGGAACAAGAGGAAAATGTGGATTTTGTTAAAGCAATGAAGAATTTTTTCAAATCTTCAAATCGATAAGATATTTACATATCTAGGCCCTATACGCCCTCTATTCAACAGGCGTTCAACTGCCTTCTCTCGTACAGCGAATTAATGATAAAACTTGTATTCGATATCTATAGAACCTGTTGTAGGCCTTTAATAACACGGGGCTCTTCCCTTGATTGCCCTACTAACCATTCCACAAGATATTTGGCAGGGTTTTAATTTAGTTGATGGGCCTTGTTTTATTACAGTCAATGTAAGTCAATGCGCCTCGTTTTGGCGTTAGTGTGTAGCATGAAATGGCTGGGAGTGTTCTATTTCAAACCCTGTAGATAAAAATTGAGAACCATATTAATGATTATTCTTGCAAAGGTTAGAGCAGTTAAAAAAGACGCCACGTTCAACTCTCCACCACTTTGTAGCTCGTGTTTATCAAAGAAAATGTGTTTGTGCGTTGTTTTAAATTTGTTAATATTGTATTTCTTTTATAGGCCTATATCTTTTTACTCCCTTGTAAATTAAAGGACTTTATGGGATTTTAAATCCATGATAGCATTAAAATAGTAGGTTATTTGACGTTTGGTGATACAGTTTGGCGTTCAATCATTACTCTTAGCCCCATGGACACGTAAAAGTCGGTAAAACTGGTATTATGGTTTTATTAATGTTTACAGGTATACAAATCGCTGGGACCATAACCTATTGTTTATACAAATCACATTCAACTTCAATTTCCTATTGGAACCGTTGATCGCCCACTTTGATCGCATTAGCGATACATCCTACATAGTTTCCTTCTATTGGAAACGTGATAATTAGCACAAAGTAATGAGTTGTGCCGGACTGAAGCAAAATTTGACGGACTGAAACTAAATTCAGATCCACGTGCCTGTTGCGGGACAATACATGGTTCCGCAGACGTCTTTGCGGAACGCGGTACGGTGCATTCAATGGTCGGGACAACCCTGCACAATGCGGGACGTCTGGAAAATGCATCCTCTCCGAGAGGAAAACTCCCTCATCACACGTAATATGGACAGCCATAGAACTAGAGTGCTATGGGCCATTCCAGTGTATGAGTCTGCATGAGCTTAGGAATGTTTGTTTTGTTGATGTTACTGAAATTGCTGATCTGTCAAAGACAAGACAATCGCACGCTATCCGTATAGTAAAATAAAACAATGACAATGAGTGATAGTCAAGAGATTCTCCGGAGACCGGAGAATCTCAGAAGGAATCTGGAGAATTTGAAATCATCGAGGAACTTGTCTCTTTCGATTCTTTAGATCGAAGTCTGAGGCACAGTGTTCCGAACGTAAATCAATCTACCGTCTATAGTCTCATTGAACGAAAAAGACCGTGCGAAGTGCGAGTTTCTACTGTCCTATTGTGTGGCATTTTAAACGACCTGTACGTAGGTTATTCTTCTTTGACTCGTCACGGCATGCCTCTCTGCCAACCCCCAACGGTTGCCCAACCCCAACCCCCAACCCTCGCTTCATAGCTCTGCGTGGCTCTTCAGTTATAGTAACCACAACGTGTGACGGAGTTTTTCAGCGGCGTAGCCAGGATTTCAGAATAGCCGGGGGCACATCGACATTTTCCGGCAAAAAGCGCTTTAAAGTCTGCTGCCTTGTGCGTTTTATTACTTTTAACACTACCCAATCCTAGCCAAGCTCCGCCCACGAACATAGCGTGACGCTGTACACGTAGTAATTAACGCAGTAATTATGTATGTCAAAATCACGCCACTTCCTCAAGCTCCGCCCACCAACATAGCGTGACAGCTTATATCCCCACCACCAACTAATCACCGGCCAATTAAGTTTTTTTGTATCTTGATTTTCATTCCCTGGAATTCAGGAGATTCCACTGTGCCTTTTGACGCACAGACAAACGTTAAACAGACCTGCTCCTATTCACAACGGCTGAAAACCTACTTATTTCCGATTCAAAGCAATCATATTGGGATCTCTTCTGAGTGCTCGTTCACAAGAGGCGCAACATAAACGCCTTTAATTGTATTGCATACGTTACGATTACATTATCCAAAATATGATCGTTGCCAGGGCAAAGCGTCGTCGGCAATGCTGCATACAGGCGGATATGGAGGAAAGTGCTTCTGCTTCTAAGTAATAGACCCCCTCAAAAAACTTAGCACTTCATTGTGTAATGCGATGACAATTTCTCATAGCGCACGCCCCAACTGCATGCCATAAATTATTATTATAAATTGTTATTGTTATTGTTATTAATTGTTATTTCTAGGCTTGTGATTTTGGAGGTGTCGGGAAAATCTGGGGGTGTCGGAGTTTGGAAGTCTCTACCGAAAAGTCTGAGGAGCAAAAGAAAAAAGGTCATCCGAGGATAAAAGTTGGGGGTGTCCTTCTCCATTTGAGGGGGTGTTTAGGGCTAATTAATTTGCATTTTGTATGCGTACCGTTGTCACATTACCAAATTTTGGGGGTGTCTACCTCAAATTGGGGGTGTTGGAGAGTGTTAGGGGGTGCAAAAATATCTCCGAATCTCCCTATGGCGCAGAGAAGAGTGTCTGCAACGCTAGCAGCCGGTAAACTTTACTGCGTGTTGCGGCGTTCCTTTGTCCCTCAGTTGGGACTCTATACTTTCTACTCCATGCCTATAAACAAATGGTTGGCCCCCCATGCTTAGAAGTTGCCACCCCAACGGTCCCCCCACTTGCCAAATCCTGGAGCCGCCACTGCTTGGCGGATGATTCCTCTTCGGACGTCAATAGAACGCCGATAAAAATCCCCGGTCGAAATTTATCTCTGGCGATTCCGGTCCTCCCTCCGGTCGTCTATAAACGTTCGATTGATTTTTCCTTCCGCGGAATAATCGGCGTTCTTATTCGATTTGCGACACGGAACTTGTACGCGAGTGTCCGGGCGATAATAAGATCTATCCAACACCCCACCCTCGATCCAACAATTGAAATAGAACACAAAAGCCTTATGCTCTGCTCGGACACTGAGTTTGACACAAAGCGCAGCAATGGGGGAAACCGGTAATATATTTTAAAATCATCGCAAATTTCGAAAAATCTGACCAATATATGATCATTTTCTGACTGACTGTTAACCCCTTAACTGGGTACCCCGAGTAACGCTCGTACATTTTACATTGAGTTACAAATAGTTGCCCAGTTAAGGGGTTAAAGACGCCAGTGCAGGAATCAATGTAGACATTTGGATATTGCAATTTATTTCATTGTGTTATTCTCCGAGTGGAAATTCTCTTCTTTAGCGAGAATAACCGTATACGCGTTTATCAAATCGGCTCTTCGCCAAATCCATCTGCAAAGCTGAAGTCTAAAAGTGTGATTATGTCCACTTTAAATGTCGTAAAACCAAGTAAAAACCTCGGCATTAGGCCCTGTTGACATTTTCCTTAGAAATTCTGCGCTATATTATGCAACCACTGTACAGTGCCTGCTTGTTGTGACATTTAACTGCGCCTGTGTGTATGGGCACCGGGGTGTGATTTGTGACCTGGAGCATTGGGGGGATATTTCGAGCTTGGAGGGGATGCAGTTGATGGGGAAGTGTAGCAGTGGGGGATGTAATGGTGGGGGATGTAATGGTGGGGATGCTGGTGGGGGGATGTAGCAGTAAAATCGATGCTGTTGGGCAGTGGAGGGAAATCCCCGATTACTTAATTTAACAAATCGCGCAATGATGGGCACCAATGCATCATTGAAATTTGGCGATTGCTATTATTATTATTATTATTAATTATTATTATTATTATTATTATTAATTGCAATTTTCAGTTACCGTTTAACGAATGAATGATGTGGCGTGTGGTTAAATTTTGTGGAGAAACGATTGAATGTAAGGGACGCAAGATGGCAGAGTGGATTAGGCGCTGGAGCGGTAGGCTGACGGAGCGGGGTTCAAGACCCGTTCGCGCCCCTAGTGGCTTTCATACGGGCAGCAATGCTTTCTTGGCCACTTTAAATAATGCTATAGTAATCATAGTCAGTGGCGTAGCGAGGCAAAGTGCCGCCCGGGGCGGGAAAAACTGCCGCCCGCGAAAAATTCTGACAACCAAAAAAGTGACAAGAAAAAAGTTCTAGACTTCCTGAAATTCTTGACAAGCAAAAACACGTTATCGTATCATAAAAGTAAACAATTAAAAATTAAAAACTCTCATAAAATGCCGCCCCTACATCAAGTGCCGGCGGGGGCGGTTCGCCCCACTACCCCATCGCTACGCCACTATTTATAGTAAGACCCACAAGAACCCAAGTTTTTGTTGGAATAGGCTAAAGTTAATTTTAAATGGTTGTCTGACAACGTAATTTCCTTTTATGCGCAGTAATTCCGATGTCTTAGACCCGGCGATAAAAACCGTTCTCAATCGATCAATTGTCATTTAACGATTGCTGTTTGTCTTACAATCCTTACATGGAAGTGCTTTAAGAGAAAAAGCTTGATAAAGTATTCAGTAGAAAGAAATTATGTATGATAACGATGACTTTGACAAACCAGTTAGCTACAGTATAAAGGAACAGAGTCGGACGTAAGTAGGTAAATAAAATCTCGTAGGCTTATATAGCGCTTTGTAAAGTAGTACAGTAACAGTAGTAGATGGTTAAGACATAGAGGCCTTAAACACCTTATAATGTGGTTGGAGGGCATTATGGAGAAGTGAAAATTCCCCACTGGTCCACGTCGAATGTAAAAATTTAAAAAGCCTACGGAAAATATGTTGACAAGCAAAAAACAAACTCCTGTGGGGAATTCATCCCCAGTCATCAACATGGTGGAACCGCCATTGTTGGTCCACTTTATAGATGGCAATGGGAAGTTTCGTGCTGTCTTTAACTTATTTGACTAAATCATTTGTCAAAATGAAAATATTGAGAAGAATTCCCTCCCCCGGGTCTTTTCGGGATTTGGGAAACCGAAAAATGGGGAGTCGGCCCATTGTTACGTCATATTTTAGGGGTTCGACTTTTTGTTACGTCGCGTTACGATTGGGGTCAAAAAGTGCAAAAAAATCGCGTTACGTAATTTATTGAAGACCCCTTACCGCCCTCGAAAGATTCCTGTTC
Source organism: Metaphire vulgaris (assembly GCA_018105865.1). Lineage (NCBI taxonomy): Eukaryota > Metazoa > Annelida > Clitellata > Crassiclitellata > Megascolecidae > Metaphire > Metaphire vulgaris. The sequence goes on from CM030856.1 coordinate 8,878,710, forward strand.
TTGACTATAGAACCACACAGTGATTGACTGGAAGACTAGATCGATTATATTGTAAGAAGAGCAAGATCATTTAATGGCAATCTATCTTAATTTAAATTAAAATCTAATTTAATTAAAAGTTGGTCTGTTAAAGCATTAAAGATTTTTGTAGCACCAACTGGAAAGTCGATTGGTTTCTGATGTCACGTAGCCTATAGTTTCTAATCCTCGTAGAAGTCGAAATCACGTGATACCGTAATTTCCGCTGCATGTGATGTCGAAAACGAATATTGTCTGCGTTATACGACGTTGTCACATGTGTCTGCCTCTGCCCGTCTTATGCGAGTAGAACCGATTGAAATGTCCCGTTATGATGGGAACGGGTATCGCCAAGGTAAGCACACCGGTGATGGCGCAGGCCGCCCCGATCAGACGCCCTGTGGTTCCCTTGGGAACCATGTCCCCGTACCCCACCGTAGTCATGGTAATGATGGCCCACCAGCACGCCTCCGGAATGCTCGTCATCTGCGTGTCCTCGTGTCCGAGCTCGGCGTAGTAGATGGCGCTGGAGAAGACGAGCAGCGAGACCATGAGCGCCACGAGGAAGAGCCCGAGGCCTTCGAGGCTCTCCTTGAAGGTCAGCAGGAGGACCTGCAGTCCGACCGAATGCTTCGTCAGCTTGAAGACCCTGATGAGCCGGATGACGCGCAGAAACGACAGCGACGCGCTCGACTTGGCGCTGGCGCAGCTCATCGTCGACAGGACGTTGAAGAACGTCACGTAGTACGGAATGACGGCCGTCACGTCGACGATGTTCTTGAAGTCCTTCCAGAAGTCCAGCTTGCTCGGACACGAGACGAACCGAGCGATGGCCTCGATCGTAAACCACGACGTGCAGGTCGTTTCGATGACGAAGAACGGATCGAGAAAGTTCGGCGCCTCGTTTCCGACGCAGTGCGACTTGGCGTACTTCGGCAGCGTCTCGACGCAGAACAGGACGATCGACACGAGCGTCATCACGACGGACAGGACGGCGACGACGAACGCCGGCCACGACGTCTCCGGGTACTCGAACAGCTGCCAGATCTTCATCAGGACGTAGTTCGTCGGCATCGGCGAGTCTTCGACGACGTGACCTTCGGATCGTTTGTACTCCTCCACCACGTCCTCTTCCAGCTCGTAGAACTGGACTTCGTCGAGAAAGACGTCGCTCGGGACGTGGTAGGGGCGCCTCAGCCGGCCGCCGTGCTGGTAGTAGGCGAAGATCGCCTCGAAACTCTGCCGGTGTCGGTCGAGGAACAGCTCCTTGCGCTGCCGGTCGTAGAACTCGACCCTGCGCGTCCGGTCGCCGAGAAGGGTCTTCGGATGTCGGTCGAGAACGGCGACCCGCGTCTCGAACTGCTGTCCGCTGACGTTGATGCGCAGCCGAGCGCACCCGGAGGCCCGACAGTCGTGAGCCAGGCGGTCGTCGACCCGCCGTCGCCGCTGCTGCTGCTGCTGCTGCTGTTTCGTGACCCTGACCTTGATGACCTTCGCAAGGTCGTCGTCTGCAGCGAACAGATTGACGTCTTCGAACGTCTCGTTTGCGAAAGAAGAAGAAAATCCACCGTCTCCGTCGTCGTCGACGACGACGGCGGCGGCGCTGCCGCTGTCCGTCGTCGTCGCCGCCCGGTCGCTACTGCCGCAGACCGCCGAGACGCTGGCGTCCGTCTCGGCGGCGCTCGACCCACTCGACGCGGTAGCCGACCCGGACGACGGTCGAATGACCCCGAGCGACTTCGACCTAACCGCCGGTCGACCGACGAGTCGGCTTCCGTTGAGGTGGTGATGCAGTCGACGAGAGCTAAAACATCCTCCTCCTCCATCTCCTCCTCCTCCTTTGCCTTTCAGGTGTGTGCTCTTGACGAGCAGTAGACAGGTTTTTTCCTTCGGAGTCAGAGCTTCATCCCCTCTAAGGTGACGCTCGGACAGAGCATGACCCAGGGTCGTCCTTAGGTACATGGTTGACCCGACCCGAATCTACCGAACACGACCCAGTGACGTCCTTAAGTACATGGTTGACCCGGACCTACAGAACACGATCCAGGGATGTCCTCAAGTACATGGTTGACCCGGACCTATAGAACACGACCCAGGGACGTTCTCAAGTAGCCTACTTTGTTGGCCTGGCTCTGCAGATAGTATGTTTATTCTCACCTTCGTCTTCTCGGCTGCCGATTCATATTGCGCTTCGTCGGTCTTGAGCAACCTGATCAGTGATCAGAAAGGAACATCGTTGCAACTGGATTCCTTTTACGGCGTGCATAGACTGCACCAGTCGACTTCCATATTTCTGATTAGACACTTTAGCAAATCCTGGACTTTTTTCTTCGATATACGCCAATGCATAGTTTAATCTCAAACCTTGAAGGCGTCCAGACATACGCATAGGCCTAATCAGTGTATACCGATTTGAAACGCTGCTCTTTTTTCTTTGCGTCGTTTTATTTTTTTTTATATCAGAGCATTTCGCGTGAAAACGACGTTTCGCTGACTTCTTTCTCTTCGCTTAATTTTACTGGGAAAAAATTCGCCGCTTCACGCGATCTCGTGAATATGAAAAACGACCAACGTATTTACTAACCAACCAACCAACCAAACGATGGATTAACTTTCCACTGTTAAAAACCGTCTCTGCAGATCAAGTGCATTGCAAAGTCGAACGTCACTCCTCCAGCACTGTTCGTTATTCGAAATTCTCTCAGCAACGTAATATAAACTTCGCTGTTGGGAGATTCATTCCGAGACCGAGCAGGTTGTCCGCAAACCCTGGTGTCTGCTACGGAAGGAAACGAGTTTCGAAAAACACGGCCCTTATTCAGTGAAAAGGGCATCTGTGTGTGCGTGCATGTGTGTCGAGCCTGCACTTTAGAGAAGTGCCAACAGAAGTGCCAACGTCATATCGCACCGCACGCATCTGCAGATGGAATTAGCGTAGTGCTAGAATGTCGCACTCCTATACGGCGCTTGTCTCGATGCTCGATGCCTGCCGACGCCCCGGGAGGCACTCAACGACCGCCGGAGAATCAGTCAATATGCCTAATTGGCCTAGCAGCCGACGGACGGAATGACCGCTCGCAACTATGTAATAACATCCGCCCCCTGTATACGCCGTGATGACTGAACGGACGTCAGATATTCAAATGAAAGTCGAGAAGAGATCTCGAGGGAACAAGCTCGAATATACAGGGTGGGCTAAAAACGGTATTTGATCAACCCGTCCAGTGTTTAATCTAGACTCCTGGACTCCGGGGGAAACTCAAAAAGCCGGGGGAAGAACTGACAAAGCACGGGGGAATTCTGCTAGGGGCAGCTGTTAGTCCATGCAGTATTCCAAAATTTCCGGGGAATTTGAAATTTCCGGGGGAAATGGCGATTTCCCCCGGTAACGGCCTAGATTAAACACTGAACCCGTCCTACCCTCTAGCAGGGCCTAGCTTGGTTTTCGCCAGGCGCCGCCGCCGCCGCCGCCGCCCCTGCATTTTGAAATTTTAAATGAAAAACCTAAATGGTTGAATTTCAGGGCGTACGGCTGAAGTGCACCGAATTTCATGAATTTTGATTCAGAGGTTGCGAAGACATTTGCAATTAAATAGGGCGGGAAGCTCGTAGCAGAGTGGTAAGAGCGTTAGATGATGGAGCAGTTCGAAGGTCGCGGGTTCAACTCCCGCAGGAGCCCTAAGGTCGACTCAGCCTTCTTTCGCCAGACGGCGATGGCAAATGAGTAGCGGATTAATCCGCGGAGTAAACAGGCGCGTTGCATGAGAACACTGGCCCCGTATCGTGTAACTTGCACCAGTCGCCTGGCTGAAGGCCTTGGTAACGGAGACCAGCGCCGCCCTATGAGCCTTGAGGTTAGCCTTGAGTGCTCGGGAAGGACTTTACTTTTTTACTTTGCAATGAAATAGGGTGGTACCGGTTTTATTGGCCAATCCTTTATGTAGACACAGCGTGACAAAGAAGCTTTAGTATCCAGGCAAGCCATCAGAGCCAAATGTCGGTGGAATGCAGATTCAGCAAGCGTGATGAATTATAAGTGGACCGACAGAATATTATTTGCGATAGCTTAAAAATTAGGTTCAGTCTGCTGTTGGAAAAATTCGAAGGAAGATCTCGGGTCCTACCTTTGCACTTCTATAGCACCATTTCTAATACCCAAGTATATCAATCGATGGTGAAAAAAGATTAAAATAGATTTTTGAAATAGATTAAAGAAATTAATGTCAATATTGTTTAATAACCATTGGCGTAGCCACAGGGGACACGAGGGGGCGGTGAACCCTTATTCGGGCTTGGGACCGGTCGTGGAATTTGTGCGAAAACGTTGGGTAGTTGGGGAGGGGGTAGGTAAGTATGAGAACGAGGGATTGAATGAAGGAAGTTCAAAGCGCTGGAGACGCTTTTTTGTTCGTCACTTTTTTCGCCTGAAAATGTCGATTTGCTCCCTATTCCGGTATCCTGGCTGCAGTTTGTTTTCGCAATAAAGATTGAAATCTTCAGATTTTTTAGCAATTTGTCAAAGTATACGACAACTTATAAAACCATTATGTGTGCTACCCCCACCCCTCCACTCCCTCCGATAATTTTGTTGCAAATCGGTTTGCACGAACCTCGCAAATAGGCCTATTTTTATAAGCGATGATGCCCATAATTAATTCTTGGATCCTGGCAGGGATATTTTTACACCCCCCCCCCCAATTTGAGACCGACACCCCCTCAACCTCAGCTAAGGGATGACCTTTTTTGCTTGCCAGATTTTTTTGGCAGGGGACCCCCAGAATTTACCGACACCCCCAAATTGACAATCCCAGAAATAACCCTGGATCCTGGGTAAGCCGCTGGTAGCAAAGGCTTATAATATCAACTCGATTAGCTTCATCATCATCATCATCATCATCATCATCATCATCATCGAAATATTTCAGAGCGCATAATGGAACTAATGCGCCTCGGCTTCTAAATCAAACAGATAGGCCTATGTTTTAGTGATGTTAGAAAAGTCGAGCGAGTGATTCGTCTCTGAGGCACGGCGGTAGAGAATTCCAAAGCGTCGGACCGCTTATAATTACACGAAAAGAACGATCTCCGATTTTAGTTCTCGTTTAATCTCTAACCATCATCTAGCATTAAATGTTTGAAAAATTGAAACTGATGACCTGTCCGCCATTTTACTGTTCAATATCTACATCGTAAAAATTGCGTCAATATAATATTAGTCAGTCTTGTTGCATTTGCTACGTAGCAACGTGCTGTTTTTCGATGACATAAGCCGAGAGATCAGCTTTCAGATTGTATCCACGCACAAGATCCTAATCTCATAAATACGACAAGTGTATCAAGTAAACAAATATGAGATCTCTTAAATGTCAAGTGACCTAAACAAATTCGCGACAATCAGAGGCGTAGCCGGGAATTTGATTTGGGAGGGTATAGATATTTTTGGGTGGGTATAAATCTTAACTATAACTCATATAAACCATATAAACTACATATAACCACATGTAAATCACATACAAACTTTAGGGTAGACTGATTTTTTTGTTGGGGGTATATACACCGATATACCCCCCGTCGCTACGCCCCTGGCGACAATAAACAGAAGTAGTCAGTGACTATAATCACAGCCTCCAGGAACAACTTTAGCACTTGTATTTAATAATTATTAAAGTCGTCTAACGTACCAGACCCCTTCAGAGGGCTTGGGCCAGTTGGAATGTTGAGGCCTCTCCTAGCCAGGAATACTTTTACACCCTCCTAACGCCCCCCAACACCCCCAAATTGAGGTCGACACCCCCACCCCCACAAAAGATTATGTGACAATGGCATGCATACTGTCATACAAACTACATACTAATTAAATCCGGACCCCCTCCCCAGTTTGAGGTCGACACCCCCAAATTCACAATCCTAGAAATATCCCTGATCATAGCCTTCCTAAAAATTAAAATTGCTACAAGCAGAAAAGGTAATCGCCAATTTTGAGGACCGCAGGGTACCTTCCTAGCTTTCCCAAAATCGTCGACAAGCAAAAATAGGTCATCACCAGATTTTGAGGCCCCTCCTAGTAGTAGTTATCTAGCTCTCCCAAAATTCTATACAAGGACAAATTAAAGGAAGGCCCCCCAACAGATGGAGGCCCTGGCCAAATGGCCCCCTCTGAAATGGCCTGCGTCTAACCTGAAAATCCACTAGGCCTAGCTCCGTTAATTATTAAACGGGACAAAAACTGTCACGATAATAATTAAGCTCTAGCGCTGTAGCAAACTGCAAGTATATTTACAGCACAAACCGAATGCGTCTATACAGAAAAAAGTTTAAAACGTAACCTATCACTGCGCTATGCTACAACACTTCGCTTTCTATGTTATAGCTCATTATTTCGCAATGTAATTCCACCACAGCAAAGCAACTGTGTTCTGATAATGAATTTCACGAATTTCATTCTCAAAAAGGCCTTTTGTGGAATGTAATGTGGAATTTATATAGCGCCTCTTATATTTCTACTCAGAGGCAAAATGCACGTATCAGCACAATACGTCTGATGTATCTACCTAGTTGCTTTGTTCATTATTCCAGATGAAGGTGGGACCAAGAAAGAAAACCTACTGTATTTAGTGAAAGGATTGTGGACAATTGAAACACTATGAACGAAAAGGCAGTTAACAGTTGAAACAATATAAATGGATTCAAAAGTTACCTAGAAAACTGGATTAGTAAACGTTGAGAGCAGTGGCGGCTCCAGGATTTGGCAAGTGGGGCCAACCATTTGTTGTTATGTATGTAGCATTAAGTATAGGGTCCCAACAGGGGGTCTACTGGGGGGGGGGCAGGCACTCAATAGGGGCACGGGCCCCCGGTGTAGCCGCCACTGGTTGAGAGTAATTACAATAGTTCTCACACAGACTAATGCGTCCTTAACCACTTGATACTCAAGTTAATAATATTAAGGGCCATCCATAAATGACGTCATGCAATTTTGGCAGTTTTTTGACCACCCCCTTTCGTCACAAAAGTCAGATCCCTTCAAATAAGACGTCACAATGCGTTAACCTCTCTACTACTAAATATCTTGACAAGCAAAGAAAAAAAGGTCATTAATCATCTTTCCCATTGTACTTTTTTCCTTTCAAAATGTGCTGACAAGCAAAAAAAGGTAAAAGGTAATCCTCAAATCCTCATCAATATCCTGTTCTTTTTTCCTTCCCAAATGTGATGACGGGCAAAGAAAGGACGCTGCCTAAAAATCTTTTATTTTGTGACGTCACATTTCGGGAACCACCCGTCGTCACAAATGCTTGAACCCCTCCCCCAAGTACGCTACGTCATTTATGGATGGCCCCTTAGGGTAAAAGGCCATGATGTCCATTAAGAAAAGATATAGGCCTAATTATATTAAAGTATTGAAATAAAAACTCAAAAGAAAAATTCTGATGGTTTTACTAAAGAATTCAATTTAACCAGTCACTGCTGTGCACTGGTCATAGCTAGGTTCCACAATGGGTTCCACAATGGGAGGGCACCTTAATTTCTACAGGTCAACCTTGTAAGACCCAACTAGGGAGTTGGGGTGAGTGTTATAAGCCCCTCAAACAGGGCCTGAGGGCTCCGTCCAGCCGAAAAAATTAGGGTAATGTTAGATTGAAATCTTGAGATCTGGGGGACATCCTAAAGCTATTATGAGAACATCTTGCCAAACACCCTACTCCCAAGTCCCAACTGATAAAATTTTTTCATCGGTTTTTCACAAATCTCACGACCTGTCTAGGCTCGAATAGGAGGCCCCAACCCCCGGCACCCTCATGGCTACACTAAAGCTGTTGCAACACGTAAATGATGTACTGTATATAAGCCTATATAATATTTATTTATAACGTCATACTTCTTAGATTAATTCAAATAAGTAGCAAAAAACCAATAAAATAAATGAATTATAAAATTCCAGAGAGCACCGAGCGAATATAGTTGCTGCAATTCCGACAACTTGTCCACGACGGGAGAGAAGCGAGATCACCAGCGCAACGGAGTTTCAACTGCGGGAGACGCCTAAAACAGCTGACAACCACTTTGTGAATGACGTTGTGTCCTTGACAGAAGCAGAGTGGCCTACATCATCGAAATACTCGCCGTTGTGAATGCGTAGCAATCAGAAAAGCGATCAACAGCGAGATAATTAAAACTGTCCAAGACGTCAGCAAGCATCCGGAACAGTAGCTGGTCACTTCCTAGAAAGACAGTCACCGCAGCAGCAGTTATTTTTCTTTTTATCCGTCCAATCGTCAAATGAAGCATAAAAATCATTCATTTATCTGTGGTGGTGGTGATGATGATGATGATGATGATTGTTATATGTAATAATATGAACTTTTGTAATAAATCGGAAAAGGAGATAGCCACTCTCCTCTCGTCATTTTTGGCGGGTTAACAGCTAGTCTTGTAATAATTTATTTCATAAACATTGTCTAACCCACAGCAAATGTTCAAGTACTTAGTCTAGAACTGAATGTGGGATTTCAACAACTGGCTAAGACAATTTTCAGGATCAAATCTTAAAATAATTTGAAATGCCAGAGACTGATGCAGATGCTGCAAACTGGGTATCATATTTCAAAACATTTGATGATTTATTGTCAGTGGCGGCTCCACAGGGGAGGCCCGGGGCACCCGTGCCCCCTATTGAGTGCCTGGCCCCCAGTCGCTCCCCTGTTGAGACCCTATACTTAATACTACATACCTAATACTACTACATACCAACAAATGGTTGGCCCCCATGATTAGAAGTTGGCCACCCCAACGGCCCCCCACTTGCCAAATCCTGGAGCCGCCACTGTCTACTGTCTATAGTCAATTGGTTTGTTCATTGCCAAAAGAATTAGAGATAAAGACGATAAAGTTGTCTGCAAAATCAAAATGACCACTAACGTTTGGATGTTGGTTGAAACACGGCAGCTTCCGATGATATCGCACGTCGACTTGACACTCTTGATTGGTAATCGGATTTTTAAGTGAAAAGTAAGTTAAAGAAAAGTTATTATCATTTCAGAAAAGACCGATGATTCATTAATGATAATAGTCAAGCAACCACAAAATAAAAGTAAAAGTAACATACTACTCTGAAAATATGCTTTAAATATATCAGTTAATGAATCTAGTGTTACCCTTTTTGCCCCTGGGGTTCTGCCTTAGACACTGTTGGGGTTAAAAACAGCGGTCCCAATGCCCCCTAATTTGAAAAAAATGTTGGCCTGCAGAAGACTTGGTGCATCCCTATTCCTGAACCCTGTCTATGCCGGTGGTCTCCTGTACACTAATTTAATACTGAAGGAACTAAAATACAAGGAAATAATTTCAACTGTATTGGCAAGTACTATGTTTATGTATATTTCACATACTGTACATACATACTATGTATTACATAGGCATATCATGAATATAACATTAACAGAATACATTCTAAGTACATACTAAGTACATTTAAGGTACAAAATAATAAACTTATTGCTAACTTATACTACATGAATTACTACATGAATTAATTTAATTTCAGCTGTTTTGTTAAGAACTGCCTTCTTACAAGTTGCATCAAATGCTGCAAAGTTTTTATGAAAATGATTCAGATTTATCAATTGAAACTTATTAAAAGTACAGTACATTAAAACTATATTTTAAAAATCATGCCATCACGTATGACATCAAGGAAAGGATATTTTCTTTTGGCTGATAAGGCAGAGGAATGCTTTTGCAGATGCACTCAGCTGCGCTCTCGACAACAACCAGAAGGAGATTACTTCTATGAAGTCGTGAAGCCTGATAACGACTAAAAACAGAAGCACATGCACGCGCGCACACACACACACATAATCCTTATGTGCACCAAAACCCCTAGATGCTATGGTGAATACAGTATATCAACATACTTATTGAAAAGATATTGAAATCTATAACTGATGACTCATTCAAAATTTAGAAGAATTAATTATGACTATTATAAGTGCTATTACACTGGCATAAAAACTACAGAAAAAATACTATGTAAGGAACGCAAACGGGACATATTTTTCTTAAATGGATGTTTCTTTCACATTCATTGCTTAGACATTCTACTATTCATTTCTCCAATGCTGCATTGCACTGGAGACCATTATTACCCGGTACAGTCATTTTAAGAAATTCGTCAGATCAATTTCAACAATATCTAAAATACGAAACTTTGGACAAACCAGTGTTTTATACAGGCCTGTTAGGAGGGGAGATTCCCCACCCCACCCCCAAAACACCCTCAAAATCCCCCCACAAAATCCCAGCACTTACACAAAATTTTCATTTTCCCCTCCAACCAAGTCGATTTTCCCCCTGAAAGCCTCAATTTCCCCCTCCCCCCCAAAGGCCTGGAGTCTGGATAAAACACTGGGACAAACACAGCACTGTAAATGCATAGTCTACAAAAATCTCTTAAAATCTAATATTCAACTTGAACTGTTACCGAGTGCAGTTATTGCAGTGTGTGATGCCGTCGCTTAGTCTTTCAAAGCCGTCCTTTAAGTTGAAGTGATACTGGGGTATCTCCATAACGCAAGTTCTTTGACTATGTTCTGCAATTAGCTCCTTCTCCACTAGTATAAAAATTGCAAGAATTCCAAGATAAATCCAAAGTAAATAGTCAGCATCATGCCGTTTGTGCATGAATGCAATCATGGAAGACCTCAGAATTAAAATAATATTTAACATTTAGCATCAAGTGTAGTAAAAAAAGTAGGCTAATAATATGCAACAATGCTTCTTAATATTAATTTACAATGGTTATCACAAAGGCTTACTTAGCCTCCTAAACCACTTAAAATCACATTATTATTATTACTATTATTATTATTATTATTATTATTATTATTATTATTATTATTATTATTATTATGTGAAAAAACCACAACAGTAATCAAAATTTCCACAGATTAAACTTATGTTTGATTTCCAATATAAAGAGTTCCAATGGACTTAAAAATTGCATTCATCGTATAACCAGTTTACAACTTCGGAGACCACTTGACTTGTAAGAACATATTTAGGTGACCTGTTGGCCTAATCTATTATGATCAAATTCCTGAACAGGAAAGAATGGCAGAAAACTGCGGAGATGGCATTATGCACAAACTGGCAAAGAGCCCAATGTTAATGATGATTACGAGACAAGCCAGCATTTATTAAACTGATGATGTCAAGGTATTGCCATGCACATTGTCATACTTACTTGTATTCAAAGAAACTTGCACTCACATGATTGAGAAGAGGAAGAAAACCAGAAGAAATCGAGAAACAACCAGCTGCAAATTAAAATATCATTACATGCAATATCCAGAATTTCTTTCATGGATAGTCAATGGTCATTATTGGAGAAAAAATCTCTATCTAAATGCAAATATAAACGGTGGAAACATCGTCCAATTAAAACCAACTGAGGGTTATAAATGAACTTCATGCTTTTTTTGTGGCTCTGAACTTTGCATGGTATTTTAGAAAGACCATGCATGGTATGGTATGGTCGTCCATCTTCATTGCAGAGGGTCAGAGGCCATATTTATTTAGAACCATACAATAACATACAAATATTTATTTCAGTTAGTTTTTGCTCTATAGTCTGTCTCCCTATTTCTGCCTCTGATAGATTTCTCTGGCAGTTACCTGATCTTTCGTGGTTAGATATGTAGAGCCAATTATTATGTTCGGGTATTATAACAGGCTTTTGAAACCAAGTATATAGAAGAATATAAAACCATGTAAGAAAACCAAGTAATGCTATAAAAGTGCATAATTATTAGTTAATTATTATTGCTAAAAACATATTCCACTGCGATTGCACAGTGCAGATGCAATCAAGCTTACTACAAGATTAGTGCAATAAATTATACTGCAGCATCATAAGCTGTATACAAAAACATTACATAAGAGTCACCTGTAAATCTGGAGATAAGCCCTACAATTAAAAAAGACAATTACCGGTAAATTGAAAAGCTGAATCAAGAATACAATCGACTTGGCATTTACAATGAATTGAATTCAAATGGTTTGATTGATTGATTAGCTATTAATTGATTGACTTTGCAAAAAATATTGCAGGAAAATGTGCCAACGTTTCGTGACCTCTGGGCTAAAATGCTTGAAGAATTCAAGAAAGCCGAAATATTACAGAGTTCAGTTATTTTGAAGAAGATTCAATCACATATTTCCTTGTTTAAAATTAATTTTCTCAGAAGGCAGAACAGGCATACCAAGAAGTTGCAGACGACAACCACTGGATGGAAAAAAGCTGATGCAAAAGTGACTGAAACAGACATCAAGACAACAGTCAAGAAAATACTCATGAGCAATGCTGCTGTAGTGCAGTACACATTCTTTTACTTTAAAAGTTTCTGAAGAATCCAAAGTTCCTTCCCAAACCCGTAGCATTTATAGGGTGCCCCCGAGCAACATTGCTATAGCCCTCAGCCAGGCATGAAATACCATGGATAGGGCCAGTTGTGCAGTGTGCCTGCTTGACTGTGCAGTGTGCCTGTTTGACTGTGCAGCATGCCTGTTTGACTGTACAGCGTGTCTGTTTGACTGCACAGCGTGTCTGTTTGACTGCACAGCGTGTCTGTTTGACTACATTGCCACTGCTACTCATTCTGCCATGTTCTCTAGTGAGTGACGACTGAGTCAACCTTGGGGCTCCTATGGGTATCAAATCCACGACCTTCTAATCTCCACTCCAGACAGAGCTATTATCAATTTGCTATCTTTCAGCCGCTTTTAAATGAATGACAATTTTAAACGCTTTAATGTTTTTTATTGCAGTAGTCTGTCACAAATGCATATGATCACATAATAAAATTCTTAACTTTAACTTATTCACAGGACAGAAAAAGCATTTCTGAAAGCCTGCGAATTATCTAAATAACGTGACCAGCCTGAGGGCACTGGTCCATTGGCCTAATGATTGGCAGTGTATATACAAAAATGTAAAGAACTTTAAGTGCCTTAGCTACTAAATGATTTACAATTTATTTATTATGTAAATGCATGTCCCCATGCATTTACATAATCTATAGACATACTTAATACATACAGGAAAAATTCTTAATGCAGAATTCTTAATGCCTTTTGTTGAGCACACATGCTGATAGTCTGCTTTTCTCCTACTAAACACAAAAACAATTCCACTCAAAACCATGCACAATAAATAATAGAATGAAACAGAATTTCATTACATACATCCTTTGACAAATTTGTCAATTTCAGTTTCAAAATAATTTTTCTAAATTTAAACTTCACACATTTAAACTTCACACAATAGAAATATGAATTTAAGCAAAAAACTTGCCTGACAAATAACTCCTTTTTCTCTAGATCAACCATAATGCTAGGTTCAGTCACACCAAAGAAGTCACCAATCTAACAAAGCAATCAGCTGGGCAACAATTATGCAGAATAGCATGCACGAATGAAAGTTAAATCGAAATTAAATCAAGAAAACTATTCTCATAGCATCAACACCAAAAGTAGGTAAGCAAGTCAAATCTCGTAAATTTATATAGCACTATATGTCCCCATGTTTTTTGTAAAGCGCCTTTGACTTTGGCCCTTGCTATGCTACGGCGCTATATAAATTGTCATGAACAATAACAACAATAACAATAACACTATGGAGGTAATATAGTAGTAGCTGCTTGCAGAACATTGTTAAATTAATTTGATGGGATTGGTAAATTGACTCACCAACTGTAAAGCATCCGGCTTATTCGTGTAAACAATAAAACCTCCGTCGTCAATTATGTAAACTAGTCTCGAAGCGTCAATATTTACGGCACTCATGACAACCTCAGAAAATTTCTGGTAAGTCATCATTATGCTCATAACTAAAACAACAATAACAAAAAAAGACAACATTTAATCCTAAGAAAGAGATTGTGTATTCACAATAACACTCCAAGAGATAAAATTCACATAAACTATGAACCAGGACTTATTACTACTGACTTACAATTGATTCATTAGAGAAAAGTAAAGCAAACATATCCAATTTTGCTATCACCTTTAGATTATCTGGATGACCGACAGTAAATTATTTCTCAACCGATCTAACACCAAATTTTTACTGCTGGAATGCCATTGCAACTAAAAAAAATCAATTCTCTGTTTTCATTCTTTTTTAGAAAATCTGATATTCAAATATCCGAGTCAGCAAAAATTCTTGTCGTTATCTTCAACTCCAACATAAGCACATCGATGCTGTAAGCTGGCAGCTGCATTATTATATTCGTGACCTATTCAGAATAAGGCTGCCTGTTCCTTCTAATATACTTATTCCACTCACCGATGCTCTAGTATTCATCACCTGTACTACTGTAATTCTCCTCTTGCAGGTAAATCTAAATTCCCTCCTCAATGCCTTAAAATAATTCAAAACTCAGCTCAAGTCATAACAAAGATTTCAAAATACAAGTGCATCATGCCTGTGCTCAAATCAGCTCAGTAGTTACCAGTCAGGCAACAAATTTACAAAATTCACAAACATTTAGATCTCTTTCCCTCCCTCGTCCGTATTTTTGTCTGTCTGCCTGCCTGTCTGTCTGCCTGTCTGTCTCTGTCTCTCTTTTTCTCCTAAATCATCTGTTTCACCATGACTTTCAGATATATAGATTCCAGGTAATGGAATAATCAAGTTATCAATAATCCGCTATAACAGGGTTATTTCTAGGATTATCAATTTTTGGGTGGGGGTGTCAGTAAATTCTGGGGTCCTGCTAAAAAGTCTGACAAGCAAAAAAATCATCCCATAGCTGAGATTGGCGGTTGTGGGAGGAGGGGTGTTGGTCTCAAATTGGGGAGTGTTAGGGATGTTATGGGGTGTAAAAATATCCCTGAGCTATAATCAAGAGCGTTGGAGTGAATCAATCAATTAATTATTCAAGAGATAATCGTATAAATATGTCTAACTGAAATGATCAACGATTTGTGCTAATTTGCATACAAGTTCTTCACCTGCGGTTCTGTAATCATTTATATTGAGTGCAACTGCTTTAGCGGCCATGATCAGCTTCACTGTGAAGTTACCATCTGTAAAGCAAATTAAAATCTGTGTGCTTTACAGTAGGTCAAGAAATCATACTTATTTCATGTAACGTTCTTCATACTAATGTGCTTCATTCATACATTCATTCATAAAACTGCTCTCTTTGTTTGTAGTTATCCAGAACATTGATCGTTGTAGGATATACTGTTTGTTTTTTTAGTTGTAAGGTGTCCTAGTAGTACTTGTACGATATGCCACCATAATCAGTTCATTATTAATATTATTATTATTATTATTATTATTATTATTATTATTATTATTATTACAGAATAATGCAGATGTACAAATAAGCACAGGGTTTGCACAAGTATTTCTTATCTCATCTCTCAATTAACTACTCTCCTCTTTCAGCTCTATCACTGGTCAATCTACCACTATTCAAGCACCAAACCTGTACCATATATCACAAGCACAATAATTACAATGTTTCATCAATGGGCCTTGCTCAAACTCTCTTGATTCACCCACTCACCCACAGTTACTCTTTCTGAAGTACCTGAAAACTCATCTTTTCCTCTTCAAGGTGATTGCAATGGAAGCCTATCTGAGTTTTAATTCATATGAGGCACTATACAGAATGCTCTGATACCATATATTAATTTTGACTATGTTTCTGAATTGAATATTAAAGTTTCAAATAACAGCAAATTATTTACTCAAAATCTAGCTACCATCTTTAGTTACAGGTGAGTAAATCCAGATGTTACTCTCCGCGGCTCTTTTGAAATGCTCTTGATCCCAAGGATTCAAAGTAGAAGAAGACAAATTATAAGTCGTTGCACTGAAAGCAAAAATTAAAAATTCTTAATTTAAATGTGCAACCACTAATGAAAATCCAGAAAACTGAATACATAATCAAAGATTAACAATAACAAAGTGAAATGTTTTGTCTATCTCTCTATCCATCTATCTATCTATACATGGCGATTTATAGAGTGCCATAGACATGACGAATGCCAAAAACAAAAGCGCTTTACAGTCAACTAGCTAAATTGTACGAGGTCTTAAATAAGTGCGTCTTAAGCTTGCAAATTTGTGTTGCCTACTTATCAGATTCGCATATTTGTAGTTCGCTATGCACAATTGGCTGATGCCCTAGGCATTATGATAATGGCACCATAGAAGTTGATTGATTGGTTGACTGATTGCTGTTAAGTCAGACAGTTCGGTAATTATTTTATCTTCAGATCCACATCAACATTCACATTACGTTTTATAGCCTATGTTAATACACTTAGATGATCTGCTTGAGCATTCTACTATAGGTAACAAGACCAAATATAAGGATGTAAAGATGGAACAGCTAATTAATTGTGTATGATCTCAAAAGGTCACTGGCCGATTTCAAAATATGACCACACAAATAAATGCTTAGATTTGAACCTGATAAGAAAATATATAGACACAAATGCTGCCTACTTTGATGGATGAATAAGTGTCAGCCCACTATTGGTTTCAACAGTAATTGCAATGACACCATCTGGTGGTGAATTCTGCCTAAGAGTAAATCAGAAGTATGCACCATATAATTTGATTACCACCAACATTTTCTGCATTTTAAAATAAATCTGTCTTCACTGCTTTTCCAGTCATGTCGATGCCACACATTCTGTCGACCATAGAATAATCGACTATCAGAATTTTAAAAACTTGCTCTAGTACTCATACTATAAAATCCCTAAATTTTTTCATTTTACATCAATTCTGTAGATATCATTCAGATTTCTGCTGCAAACATTTTCATACAGTTTACTTTCTGACAAAATTTTCTATAATAATAGCTTAGTGTTTTATAGTTACATAGTTATAGATTTATGTTTCGGCACAGGTCAGAGTTAACCCTCTGCATCCCTTTGGAACACTCACTTTGTTGCCCTATTTATGACATATTGTGTAATTCATGTGGTGGTCCAATAAATGTTTATCAGTTCTATCATCTATCTATCTATCTATCTATCTATCTATCTATCTATCTATCTGTCTGTCTGTCTGCCTGTCTATCTATCTATAATTTTATTTGATATCATTACTAAAAATAGTAAGTAAAGTAATTGAATGAGGGATTCATAAAAGCATACTATTTAGTTTGCTGTTATTTGTACACTCAAGGACATGAAAACAAAGAAGGAGGAGAATACATTAACAAAAAACATAATAAATTAATTAACATGGTTCTTATTACAGACTTATTATTATTATTATTTTATTTATTTATTATTATTATTATTATTATTGTTATTATTATTATTATTATTATTATTAGAAACTTGTATAGTAGTGAGCTCATCTTGTTTACTGACCTGATCCAATCCTGATGCAATTTAGAAACAATCTCAGCATCAAACAGTAGATGACGAACTTGATTCATATCACCTGAAAAGGTTAACGCATGATTTCACCAAAGTGCTGATTACTAACAAGCATAACTAGGCCAATGTTATACCACGAAGCTTTGACGGTTAAGTGGTATGGAACTTCAGTCTATTCAACTCAGATTCAAGTCTAGGTGCTGGCGATTGGAGACATTCTGGTCTCAGACTACCAACCATGTGTCCATTGGTGTAGAGTTCTTTATCTAATCTAATCTAATCTCAAACTTCTATAGTACCATTTCATAATGTGCAAAAGCAACAGCCGATGGCAAACCAAATCAAAATCATCTAAGAATCAGGTACAATCCATTAACCCCTTAATCTACCCTGATAGTTCCATTTTACATTGAGTTACAGTAAATTAGTCTGGAGAAACAGTTTGTATAATTAGCCTGGAGAAAAGCGATGAACAAGCATCATGGATGCATTTCGAAGTTGATGACAATATCTCCTACAAATATAAATGAATTGTTACAACAGTTACAAATTGGAAAGCAAATAAGTTACAAATTGACAACAACCTTAACTGAATGCTCACGGTTTTATAGACAGGGCCAACAAACCCTAGTCTCCTAAGGCTGTACACTGTACAGGCTTCACAAGAAATTACCAAAATATCAAAAACAATCTAAATTAATGATGCTAGGACAAAATGTCTGTGGACAAAATGTCATAGAAAAATGTAACCCTAACTCCCTAACCATAAACCATGACATTTTGTCCTGTGACATTTTGTCCCCATGACATTTTGTCTGTGGGCATTTTCCGTCCGGGCCATGAAATTAACAGGAAGTCATGCTGGAAAAAAGAGGCACTGTTAACTTTGTCTAATTGCTGTTTCCCAACAACTGTGTTCTGGAATTAACCTGGTCCTCTGCAGTTCTGAATTGAAGCACCATCAATTAATTGATACATCAGAGTACAGAGTATTAGAAATGGCATTATAAAAAAAACAGTGCTATAAAAGTGTATTAATATTATCGGATAGAATAGACCAAATAGAAAAAGACCTAAATCAAATAAGTTTGGGACTAGAAGAAAGAATATCCTAGTGAAGAAATAGAAAAAGATAGAGATGAATGGAAAAACATAGTTTTGAAGTCAATGACTGGACACAGCCAAAAGACAATGTCCTGACCTGACCTGACCTGATTACTATTATAGTTACTTTTGATTTTATTATTGTTACCATAATTAAGCCATTGCAATGTTCTCATTGTTTTTCAGTTGAAAGTCTTAGTCATTTTTTCTTTCCATAAATAGCCATACATAAACAAGTGAACCTGCATTGAAAGAGTCACAAAGTGTTTCTAATCAATTAATAATAATAATAATAATTAATAATAATTAATCAAATGCAAATGTATGCACATACTTGTATTCTAGCAACATCACTGTGTTGTTCCTCTGCAAATGATGCATTGCTAAAATAAATAAAAACAGCAGGATAGATACTAATTAAAAGGAACAGGCTGACTCCATAATAATCGATTGAACAATGATTTTACATCATCTTCTAAACGCAGTGTGATGTTATGTCAATATTTTATTATTTCTATGTTTAATTGTGCATAACTATCTTACATTGAATTAAAAATCTGCTCATAATGCTTTGCATGCTTCATTACTCAGAAGATTGAGTTTAATTTTAAGGAACTTAGGTGCATAATAATGTAGATGTTTTATTTTAAAGCCTAAAGATTCATAATTCAATGAGATAATATTAACGTAATGAATAAATCTATATTTAGCTTCTGGTGTCCTGACAATAAGCAAAATATTGAAGAATACAACTTCCTATTTCAATAATTGGCTTCAAAATAAACTCACACTTACTCGTTAGATCAATGCTCACGCCACTTATGTAAACTTTGTAATATTCAGGAATAACCAAAGCCATACTAATAAAACACAAAAAGTGCAAAGAGGCAAAATTAAAGCTGTTCTGGTCATTTGAGAAGAAGAGCAAATGGAAAACAGTATTTATCTATCAGCACATAGAGGCAGGCCCGCCGAGAGAAATTCCGGGCCCCTCTGCAGAATGGTCGGCAGGCCCCTGACAAGTCTTAAAATTTGCTGACGACCTTTTTTTTGATTGTCATTGATTTCACCAAAGTTGCAACTTTCGAAAACTAGTGCTTGTCGCTCTTTTCATGCTGTTCCTTTTGATGTGTCTTCAGGTCCCAGGCTCCCATTTTACTCGCCGGGCCCCTCTGCACAACGTAACATCATAACCTTTCTTTAAAGTTGTTATCGGTATTATTGTTAATTACCGGTATACATACTCATCATCGGCCCGGGCCCTCTCCAGACCGCCGGGCCCCTGTGCATTTATTCATCATCCCTGCCCGGGTGCAGTAGAGTCCAGACTTGCCATGCGTCCTGAGGTTAGCTAGTTCAAATCTGACCCTAGACACTGAGTAGTGAACTTCTTAGGGGCTTAGTCTATCTTGAAGTAGCTATATGGAAGGTGCAATGATCAGTCAGGCAATGGTCAGAATATCTTTGAAGCAGCAAGATTTGGTTGTATAAGGAGGAAAATCAACAAAAGAGTACCGGCAAGCAGAAGGCAACAAATAAGAAACAAATTGATCAGAGAAAGGACAGAGCAAAAAGAAACGATACTTGAATCAAGACGGAAACAAAGACTGAAATGGTTTGGTCATGTTGAAAGAATAAAGGATGAAAGACTACCAAAGAAAGCACTATACAACTATGCTGAGGGGAAAAGGGGTAAAAGAAGACGAAGAAAAAACATGGATAGAAAACTTAAAAGAGGACGCAGAAGAAATGCAAATGAACTTCATCGAAATGACCAGAGCAGCAAGAGACAGACAAAAGTGGAAGGAACTCATTCAGACCCATCGTCCAACCCAATAGGGAACGACGGAAGGAAAGAAAGAAAGAAAGAAATCAGCAAAAAGTGGCAGTGAGAAAATGTATGAAATGG